>CAWUFW010023143.1:0-81367 GCA_963921515.1 Calotriton arnoldi | reverse complement strand
GAGAGGAGCCGAAAAAGAGACAGCGGTGTGTGACGTTCAAAGCAACCCCAGTGAGTGTGTGCTGTGGTTCTGCACTTCCTGTGTACTTGATGCAATCCTGTTCAAGGGGGTTTCATTTAAATACAAATCTCTGCAATTGTGTAAATAATACATACATTTATAATATAGGCGTCTAACCATCATTTAGGTAAGTCAAGCACCCATTAAGGCTTATAAATGCACAGTATGCATTCGAGGTTTTCATGCAAGGAAAAGTACTTGAATGATGTAACACTTGTGATTTAGAGTGAGGCAGTTCCTAACATAGGTACATACCCTTCTGTAACCATGCGCAGCCTGCCCAACCAGTATGGGAGGGTGCGGTAAACGAATTGTGGGATGTTTCACCGTTTACATTTTACTGTAAAGAGTAAATACAAAGACCCGATTCACAGACCGTTTCAGGGGAGCAGTTCACAAAGGTCCCGATTCACAAAGGTAAAGTCGGTCATAAACTTACCTTTACAATTACTTTACCATTTTTTTACACCTGGCAGGAGGAATGTGATTCCTGGAGGGCGTAAATGCATTTATAGATGCAGATTTCTGTGCCACAAAAGCAGAAAAATCTGCACTCCTAAATCTCATTCAAGGAGTGGCTGTTCCAAGGCATGATATACCTTGGAAGTTTGAGAACACCCACAAATGTGCTTTTGGCCATTCCCCAGCTGCAATTCAACCAATTTCCATCCCATGAAATGATTGCAGATTTACTACAGAAAAGGGCTGGAGTCACTCCCCTTCCAGCATGAAAGGGGAACAGATCACCCCCACATTTGGAGGGGATGCAGAGAAAGAGCTTTCTCCACGGGGAAACATGTTTTGCACAGTGAACAAATGTTTGCACAGTGTGGGGGGGGAGGGGGGCTTCATTCCCCTTGTGCAAACTTCACCACTATGGAAGACTCCACACAGGTAGTCACATGACATTTAACTCACAAAAAAGAGGGGTAGGAGGATAAAGTCCCGCTTCGACCTCCGACAACAACTATGAAACCACTACATAGAAGAGGGACTGTGTATACATTGAATGCTGAATTAAAAAGTTCGGGGAATTACACATAGATGTTAAAACTGCCCTCACACACAGAAATTTGTGTCATGCTTTATCATAGGGCTGCTAACACACCCCCGCGCCGACCAACGCTGGGGGTGGCGCAATAGGGAAGGGGAAGACAATACAACACAAAATAAGAGGTGGCAGAAAAAAGTGGGGATCGTAAGTGAAAATAAAAGCATAAGCAGTGAATTTAAAACTGGCTACAGGGAATCCCTAATCTCATTTTAATATCGGGTACCCTGTCCAGAATACAAAAGCGGTCACACCTGGACCTGTAGATGGTGGTATGGTAAACCTGTAATGAGTTACCACCCCCTCCACTCTGCAAAAGATGTCGACATGTTTCAGCCGGAAAAATCAAATTGCCCGGCTTTCATCAGGACTTCACTATTGAATGACCCCAAAGGTACTCACCCTACCACCTATAGTCAGGGATGGAGGGAAAACAACCTTGCTGAGTAACTTACTCCGAACACTGTAAGGGGGAGCGCCTTGCTCTCCAACATGGAACCTACAAGGAACCAAACAAAAACAAGTGAAAAACGAAACTGTGCTGTGCCCATTGTGCTATACATAATACCAACTTATAGTGATATGTGACCCCCTTACAATTGAATTAAAAATAATGATAGAAGCATTCGTGTTAGGGCGCGAAAATACCAGATCAGAATAGTGACAATCTGTTAACTGAGCCCAGCCATGTGCTTCGACATCTGCTTAAAACCCCTAAAAAATGCCTGAATTCGCATATAGGAGCTAGTGCCAGGATTATACTGGTCTAATTAAAAACAAACATAAACGCTAGGAGACAACAACACACCATCAAACATCCTGTGAGGCTTACCGAGTTCATATAAAATCTAAACTTGAACTGGCGGGGGAGCGAGGACAGCTCCCTATAGTCACACTCTGTTGGAAATAAAAGTGCATAAAGAGGAGAAGAAACGCTATTAGGCAATATTAGGTGGCGTTGTCAGCAGGTTAAAACACCACCTTTAAAAAGTCACGGAGAAAACAGTAAGAGAGGAGGTAGGAAAGGAAAAATGCCGGCTGCGTGTATCAAGCCAAACATTTACCTTACTGACTCGCGAAGTTAAAACAGTGTTGGTAATAGTATCCAGCCCAAATGTGAACTGCCAAACAGATCTCCGTCCTGTGGTACAACCCCACCGGACCGAGTGCTCATGTGCATAAAAAAGTATCTAGTCTAATGGTTTATGACCACCGAACCTCGTCCTGGAGTGCTTGTATAAAATACCCACTCAAGGGGCTAGAGTATCGTGATGTACCCCTTACTTCGTCAAGGTGAGCTGTGTCCACATCAATCGTCTCTCCCTGCGCCGTGTAGGTTGGGAAAAGCGAAACTCCCCGGGCCTCTTACTACAACCGGCCACGCCCCCTGTGACGTAGTCACGGGCGCGCCCTCCGTCAGGCGACTCAAGAGAAATGGGAGGATTCTGCAAAGACTAGAGCGGAAAAACGGCTGCCCTGTTGGTAGTGAAGTACGAGGGCTCACAATTAGTCGAGTAACAACCATGTCTCCAACAAAAGCGCATATATGTATATATGCAACCAAATGGCAGAGTTCCCAATAAAATTCAAATTTAGACAAATTCCCTCAAGTGTGATATATATATATATATATAAATATATATATCGCTATGTCTCTTTGCAAAGAGAATAGGGAGGATAGAGTGTGGCTATCACCTAGGAGAATCCAGTATATGGGAGGGGGAAAAGGCAAAGAGAGTGAAGGAAAACGGGCAACCCAGGAGGAGCATAAGGATTGATCTTCCGTTACCAGTTGGTAATGCAAATAGGCAACAGCTCTAATGTATCATGTATCATAGACATAGAAATTGGGAGAGACAAATACAGAAGTATAGTCCCAGTTACTCAGTACAGTTCTTCAAAAAGGTGCCCTAAAGGTTATTAAGCGATACCAAAGGGGATGATGGACGGAGCGTTAGAGCAAATCAAACACTCACCCCCAGTCAACTGATCTGGGTTTAATCCATCATCATTCTTTAGCTCACTCCACCACCCCAGTTCAGACATGGCCATATGCAAATCAGTCTGACCCTGTGCCTCATGGGAACAGTCCAGCCCGAACTGCCAAGCCATGTCTTCCTGGACCGGAAACAAGCATCCTGGGACCGGTTTCGGGTTCAAAACCCTCATCAGCCAGGCTATCTTGAATCCAGTGGCAAAGTGAGCAAGGGACCCACGTCTGGGCATACCCTGCCAACTTAGGGCGAACAAAGCGATACCAAAGGGGATGATGGACGGAGCGTTAGAGCAAATCAAACACTCACCCCCAGTCAACTGATTTGGGTTTAATCCATCATCATTCTTTAGCTCACTCCACCACCCCAGTTCAGACATGGCCATATGCAAATCAGTCTGACCCTGTGCCTCATGGGAACAGTCCAGCCCGAACTGCCAAGCCATGTCTTCCCTGGACCGGAAACAAGCATCCTGGGACCGGTTTCGGGTTCAAAACCCTCATCAGCCAGGCTATCTTGAATCCAGTGGCAAAGTGAGCAAGGGACCCACGTCTGGGCATACCCTGCCAACTTAGGGCGAACAAAGCGATACCAAAGGGGATGATGGACGGAGCGTTAGAGCAAATCAAACACTCACCCCCAGTCAACTGATCTGGGTTTAATCCATCATCATTCTTTAGCTCATTCCACCACCCCAGTTCAGACATGGCCATATGCAAATCAGTCTGACCCTGTGCCTCATGGGAACAGTCCAGCCCGAACTGCCAAGCCATGTCTTCCCTGGACCGGAAACAAGCATCCTGGGACCGGTTTCGGGTTCAAAACCCTCATCAGCCAGGCTATCTTGAATCCAGTGGCAAAGTGAGCAAGGGACCCACGTCTGGGCATACCCTGCCAACTTAGGGCGAACAAAGCGATACCAAAGGGGATGATGGACGGAGCGTTAGAGCAAATCAAACACTCACCCCCAGTCAACTGATCTGGGTTTAATCCATCATCATTCTTTAGCTCACTCCACCACCCCAGTTCAGACATGGCCATATGCAAATCAGTCTGACCCTGTGCCTCATGGGAACAATCCAGCCCGAACTGCCAAGCCATGTCTTCCCTGGACCGGAAACAAGCATCCTGGGACCGGCTTCGGGTTCAAAACCCTCATCAGCCAGGCTATCTTGAATCCAGTGGCAAAGTGAGCAAGGGACCCATGTCTGGGCATACCCTGCCAACTTAGGGCGAACAAAGCGATACCAAAGGGGATGATGGACGGAGCGTTAGAGCAAATCAAACACTCACCCCCAGTCAACTCATCTGGGTTTAATCCATCATCATTCTTTAGCTCACTCCACCACCCCAGTTCAGACATGGCCATATGCAAATCAGTCTGACCCTGTGCCTCATGGGAACAGTCCAGCCCGAACTGCCAAGCCATGTCTTCCCTGGACCGGAAACAAGCATCCTGGGACCGGTTTCGGGTTCAAAACCCTCATCAGCCAGGCTATCTTGAATCCAGTGGCAAAGTGAGCAAGGGACCCACGTCTGGGCATACCCTGCCAACTTAGGGCGAACAAAGCGATACCAAAGGGGATGATGGACGGAGCGTTAGAGCAAATCAAACACTCACCCCCAGTCAACTGATCTGGGTTTAATCCATCATCATTCTTTAGCTCACTCCACCACCCCAGTTCAGACATGGCCATATGCAAATCAGTCTGACCCTGTGCCTCATGGGAACAGTCCAGCCCGAACTGCCAAGCCATGACTTCCTGGACCGGAAACAAGCATCCTGGGACCGGTTTCGGGTTCAAAACCCTCATCAGCCAGGCTATCTTGAATCCAGTGGCAAAGTGAGCAAGGGACCCACGCCTGGGCATACCCTGCCAATTTAGGGCGAACAAAGCGATACCAAAGGGGATGATGGACGGAGCGTTAGAGCAAATCAAACACTCACCCCCAGTCAACTGATCTGGGTTTAATCCATCATCATTCTTTAGCTCACTCCACCACCCCAGTTCAGACATGGCCATATGCAAATCAGTCTGACCCTGTGCCTCATGGGAACAGTCCAGCCCGAACTGCCAAGCCATGTCTTCCCTGGACCGGAAACAAGCATCCTGGGACCGGTTTCGGGTTCAAAACCCTCATCAGCCAGGCTATCTTGAATCCAGTGGCAAAGTGAGCAAGGGACCCACGTCTGAGCATACCCTGCCAACTTAGGGCGAACAAAGCGATACCAAAGGGGATGATGGACGGAGCGTTAGAGCAATCCTGGCTGAAGAGGGGTGAAACCTCAAACCGGTCCTAGGATGCTTGTTTCCAGTCCAGGGAGGACCTGGCTTGGCAGTTCGGGCTGGACTGTTCCCATGAGGCACAGGGTCAAGACTGATTTGCATATGGCTGGGTTCAAACTGGAATGGCATGGTGAGCAAAAAAACGATGGATTTAGGCCCAGATCTCTGTACTGGGGTGAATGTATGACATTGTTCTGCATTCTGTCCATCAACTGTTGTTTTTGCATTTGTCACCCCGAGTGGGACGGGTATGCCCAGACGTGGGTCCCGTGTTCTCCATGCCAGTGGAATCAAGCTATCCTGGCTGAAGAGGGGTGAAACCCGAAACCGGTCCTAGGATGCTTGTTTCCAGTCCAGGGAGGACCTGGCTTGGCAGTTCGGGCTGGACTGTTCCCATGAGGCACAGGGTCAAGACTGATTTGCATATGGCTGGGTTCAAACTGGAATGGCATGGTGAGCAAAAAACGATGGATTTAGGCCCAGATCTCTGTACTGGGGTGAATGTATGACATTGTTCTGCATTCTGTCCATCAACTGTTGTTTTTGCATTTGTCACCCCGAGTGGGACGGGTATGCCCAGACGTGGGTCCCGTGCTCTCCATGCCAGTGGAATCAAGCTATCCTGGCTGAAGAGGGGTGAAACCCCGAAACCGGTCCTAGGATGCTTGTTTCCAGTCCAGGGAGGACCTGGCTTGGCAGTTCGGGCTGGACTGTTCCCATGAGGCACAGGGTCAAGACTGATTTGCATATGGCTGGGTTCAAACTGGAATGGCATGGTGAGCAAAAAAACGATGGATTTAGGCCCAGATCTCTGTACTGGGATGAATATATGACATTGTTCTGCATTCTGTCCATCAACTGTTGTTTTTGCATTTGTCACCGCGAGTGGGACGGGTATGCCCAGACGTGGGTCCCGTGCTCTCCATGCCAGTGGAATCAAGCTATCCTGGCTGAAGAGGGGTGAAACCCCGAAACCGGTCCTAGGATGCTTGTTTCCAGTCCAGGGAGGACCTGGCTTGGCAGTTCGGGCTGGACTGTTCCCATGAGGCACAGGGTCAAGACTGATTTGCATATGGCTGGGTTCAAACTGGAATGGCATGGTGAGCAAAAAAACGATGGATTTAGGCCCAGATCTCTGTACTGGGGTGAATGTATGACATTGTTCTGCATTCTGTCCATCAACTGTTGTTTTTGCTAAAGGTTATTAAGGCTGTTCCAGGGAATTTCGTCGTTTAGACCCCCTATGTGGCTATGGGTCCGATAGATCAATTTCTGTTCCCTGATGAAAAGGGCATTCCCTGGGTTTCTAACAGAGGCACCCAGAGTAGGTTTGTCCAGGACCGTCCAGAATAGATCTTCTGGTGAATGATTCTTCTCCTTATAATGATTAGTGAGGCGGCTGCACGTTCTCTGGCACCTGATGGTTGACCGGTGTTCTATGATCCTTGTTTTAACTTTTCTCGTAGTCATCCCGATGTACATCAGGTTACAGGGGCATCTCATCATGTAGATTACATAAGTGGAATTGCAATTTGTGTGCCTCCGTTGTTCCCAGGGATAGGTCAGGCCAACGTCAATAGATTTGGTGTTAGTAGTGAGGTGGCATACTTCGCATGTCCCACAACGGGTATGTCCTGTAACCCGTGGAAGGGTCCATGTAGATTCACTCACGTTGTCTGTCCCAGTCTCGTGTCTGGGTCCCTGGGTCTAGTGTGGACCAACATGTCTTTAATGTTTCGTCCTCTTTTAAAAGAGAACAAAGGCTTCTCCAGTTGTAACCCATTGGAGTTTAAAATTCTCCAATTCTGCAGGATAATTTTCTGGATCTTACTGGAGGCCGTGTTAAAGGTAGTGACACATATGGCTCTGTTTGTAGATGTTTGTGCCACGTGTTCCAGAAGTGTTTCCCGATGGCAATTACTAGCTCTCTTTTGAGCCCTCCTGATTGTCCGTCGGGGGTATTTCCGTTGCAGTAGTTTTTGTTGCAGTGTGCTTGCTTCTGATTTAAACTCCTCCTTATCGGAACAATTCCGTCGGAGCCGCAAAAATTGGCCCACAGGTAAATTTTCTCTGAGGGATTTTGGATGATAACTCTCAAAGGATAGCAGACTGTTCCTATCAGTTGGCTTATGGAACATTTTGGTTTGCAACCCTCCTTCCTTTGGAAAGATAGTAAGGTCCAAAAAGGAAGTTCCTCCTTGGTGATGGTCGACGTGAAAAGGAGCAAAGGATTCCGACTGTTGAGCCATACCAAAAATCCTCTATGGATTGTCTGTTGCCCTCCCAGATAAGGAGGACATCATCAATATAGCGTCGTCATAGTTTGATGTTATTATTCCAGGCGCTATCGGCAGCATAGATGTATTGGTCCTCGAATGCTGCCATGTAAAGTCCCGCGAGGCTGGGGGCAAAAACACTGCCCATGGATGTCCCATGGGTCTGAATATAATAAGTGTCTTTGTACTTGAAGTAGTTTTTGGTCAAGGCAATTTCTGCCAGATGTAAAATAAAAGGTCTAGGGGTGCAGTAGTTCCAATCCAATGAGTATAAAGTCTCCTCCACCACGCATAAGGTCTCCATTTGTGGTATGTTTGTGTATAAGGATTCCACGTCCAATCCCACCAGGAATTCTTTCTCAGCATCGAAGTTAAGGTCCTCTAGGAGGAGTAGAACATCAGTCGTGTCCTTCAAGTATGCCCGTCTTGATTGAACCACGGGTTTGAAAAAGAAGTCACAAAATTGTGAAAGTGGCTCGAGAAGCGAGCCAATGCCTGACACAATGGGTCTACCCGGGGGAGGCCGCACTGGTTTGTGCACCTTGGGTAAGGTATAAAAATAAGGTATCACAGGATCCGCTTGGCACAGGAAGTTCCCCTCTTTTGCCGTGATCCAGTCATTATGTATCGCCTCCTCCACAGTGGACACAATCTCCTTCTTAATGTCATCTGTCGGATCCCTTCTCAACATGCAATAGTTTCTCCTGTCAGCAAGGAGTCTCAAGCATTCTGTGTCGTAGGCAGTCTTACTCTGAACAACAGTTGCTCCCCCCTTGTCCACCGGCTTTATCACCAGATCTTGGTTGTCTCTCAGTTCCTCAAGGGCTCGTTTTTCTGCTCTCTTTAGGTTCCTAAAGGTGGGACTGTTGTTCTCCGTGAGTGCTTCTATTTCATGAATCACAGCCTGTTCAAATGTCTGCACCTCAATGGAAAGTGACGCTGCTGCCGGGGTAAATCTGGAACTGGGGCGAAAGGGAGTATCCCCTCTTGATGTCAGATCTTCTGCCCTCCCATTTTCCTGGTCACCAAAGAAAACCCTCAATCTTATGTTACGGAAGAAAACCCCCAGTTCTTGTCGGATCCTGAAGGCATCCAGGGTATTAGTGGGTACAAAACCCAGGCCTTTATTAAGCACTGCCAATTGAGTGTCTGTAAGCTGGGTGTCAGTGAGGTTCATCACCAGGGAGGTCATTCCCTGCTCGTGCCTGGCGTCGGATCCTTCGCCATGCTCCTGGTGACCCTCTGTTCTAGGTCCTCCCAATGGACCCCCATTCCTCCCTTCTGTTTGCCTCTGCCTCTCCCTAAAAAAGGAGGGTTAGGCATCTGGGGGAACTGAGACACTGGGCCCAACTGCATCCCTGGGAAGTGTTGTTGGTACATGGGTGGCCAACCAAAATTATTGACTGGGTAGTTAGAGTACATGGGGTTTGGGTGTAGACGGAGGCCTCCATTGACCCCCCTCCCTCTCCCTCTCCTCCGTGGTCTCCTTACATAATCGCTGTCCTCACTGCTAGTGCTAGATCGCTCCGAGGACCTGCCATCCTTGTACTGGCCTTTCTTCTGAGCGTCTATTTTATTCTGGATGTATTCTTCCGTAATATAGGGGTAAACCTTCTCCCTGGAGAACTTTTTCAAGTCTTTTTGAAGTTTATCCACCTTAGATCTCAGCAGATAATCCTTATATTCCCCAATTTCTTCGTTCGTCTCCTCCAATTTCTTTTTGAAGGTAGCCAGAAGAATATTTGTTTTGATACCTTGTTCATCCGCCTGGATTTTAATGTAGAGGGCATCAGCCGTCCGTTTAGCTGTATTTATGATAAGGATCAGCCAATCCCTCGTACATTTCCAGGCTATCAAGGACCAATCTTTCCGGAAGACAGGGTCTTCCAGAAAAATCAAGGGCTCATTAGTCACCAAAAGACCCCTGGGTGCGGCATTACCCCTCAGGTATTCTGTTAAAATTACCCCATGCAGGATGGTCTTAACGTGAGTTCTCTTTAGTTCTAGAAGGGTGTCCCACCCTTCGCCTTGAGTCAGGACCTGTTTGATGGTTGTGTCTCCCAGCAAAGACGGGCCTTCGAGGATTTCTGTTAGAACATCATCCCCGAAGGACAAACCCTGTTCAACTGCCATGATCCTACTTCACAGACGGATGAACAAGGAATGAAAACGAATATTCTTCTGGCTACCTTCAAAAAGAAATTGGAGGAGACGAACGAAGAAATTGGGGAATATAAGGATTATCTGCTGAGATCTAAGGTGGATAAACTTCAAAAAGACTTGAAAAAGTTCTCCAGGGAGAAGGTTTACCCCTATATTACGGAACAATACATCCAGAATAAAATAGATGCTCAGAAGAAAGGCCAGTACAAGGATGGCAGGTCCTCGGAGCGGTCTAGCACTAGCAGTGAGGACAGCGATTATGTAAGGAGACCACGGAGGAGAGGGAGAGGGAGGGGGGTCAATGGAAACCTCCGTCCACACCCAAACCCCATGTACTCTAACTACCCAGTCAATAATTTTGGTTGGCCACCCATGTACCAACAACACTTCCCAGGGATGCAGTTGGGCCCAGTGTCTCAGTTCCCCCAGATGCCTAACCCTCCTTTTTTAGGGAGAGGCCGAGGGAGAGGCAGAGGCAAACAGAAGGGAGGAATGGAATCCTTATACACAAACATACCACAAATGGAGACCTTACGCGTGGTAGAGGAGACTTTATACTCATTGGATTGGAACTACTGCTCCCCTAGACCTTTTATTTTACATCTGGCAGAAATTGCCTTGACCAAAAACTACTTCAAGTACAAAGACACTTATTATCTTCAGACCCATGGGACATCCATGGGCAGTGTTTTTGCCCCCAGCCTCGCGGGACTTTACATGGCAGCATTCGAGGACCAATACATCTATGCTGCCGATAGCGCCTGGAATAATAACATCAAACTATGGCGACGCTATATTGATGATGTCCTCCTTATCTGGGAGGGCAACAGACAATCCATAGAGGATTTTTTGGTATGGCTCAACAGTCGGAATCCTTTGCTCCTTTTCACGTCGACCATCACCAAGGAGGAACTTCCTTTTTTGGACCTTACTATCTTTCCAAAGGAAGGAGGGCTGCAAACCAAAATGTTCCATAAGCCAACTGATAGGAACAGTCTCCTATCCTTTGAGAGTTATCATCCAAAATCCCTCAGAGAAAATTTACCTGTGGGCCAATTTTTGCGGCTCCGACGGAATTGTTCCGATAAGGAGGAGTTTAAATCAGAAGCAAGCACACTGCAACAAAATCTACTGCAACGGAAATACCCCCGACAGACAATCAGGAGGGCTCAAAAGAGAGCTAGTAATTGCCATCGGGAAACACTTCTGGAACACGTGGCACAAACATCTACAAACAGAACCATATGTGTCACTACCTTTAACACGGCCTCCAGTAAGATCCAGAAAATTATCCTGCACAATTGGAGAATTATAAACTCCAATGGGTTACAACTGGAGAAGCCTTTGTTCTCTTTTAAAAGAGGACGAAACATTAAAGACATGTTGGTCCACACTAGACCCAGGGACCCAGACACGAGACTGGGACAGACAGACGTGAGTGAATCTACATGGACCCTTCCACGGGTTACAGGACATACCCGTTGTGGGACATGCAAAGTATGCCACCTCACTACTAACACCAAATCTATTGACGTTGGCCTGACCTATCCCTGGGAACAACGGAGGCACACAAATCGCAATTCCACTTATGTAATCTACATGATGAGATGCCCCTGTAACCTGATGTACATCGGGATGACTACGAGAAAAGTTAAAACAAGGATCATAGAACACCGGTCAACCATCAGGTGCCAGAGAACGTGCAGCCGCCTCACTAATCATTATAAGGAGAAGAATCATTCACCAGAAGATCTATTCTGGACGGTCCTGGTCAAACCTACTCTGGGTGCCTCTGTTAGAAACCCAGGGAATGCCCTTTTCATCAGGGAACAGAAATGGATCTATCGGACCCATAGCCACATAGGGGGTCTAAACGACGAAATTCCCTGGAACAGCCTTAATAACCTTTAGGGCACCTTTTTGAAGAACTGTACTGAGTAACTGGGACTATACTTCTGTATTTGTCTCTCCCAATTTCTATGTCTATGATACATGATACATTAGAGCTGTTGCCTATTTGCATTACCAACTGGTAACGGAAGATCAATCCTTATGCTCCTCCTGGGTTGCCCGTTTTCCTTCTCTCTCTTTGCCTTTTTCCCCCCCCCATATACTGGATTCTCCTAGGTGATAGCCACACTCTATCCTCCCTGTTCTCTTTGCAAAGAGACATAGCGATATATATATATTTATATATATATATATATATATCACACTTGAGGGAATTTGTCTAAATTTGAATTTTATTGGGAACTCTGCCGTTTGGTTGCATATATACATATATGCGCTTTTGTTGGAGACATGGTTGTTACTCGACTAATTGTGAGCCCTCGTACTTCACTACCAACAGGGCAGCCGTTTTTCCGCTCTAGTCTTTGCAGAATCCTCCCATTTCTCTTGAGTCGCCTGACTGAGGGCGCGCCCGTGACTACGTCACAGGGGGCGTGACCGGTTGTAGTAAGAGGCCCGGGGAGTTTCGCTTTTCCCAACCTACACGGCGCAGGGAGAGACGATTGATGTGGACACAGCTCACCTTGACGAAGTAAGGGGTACATCACGATACTCTAGCCCCTTGAGTGGGTATTTTATACAAGCACTCCAGGACGAGGTTCGGTGGTCATAAACCATTAGACTAGATACTTTTTTATGCACATGAGCACTCGGTCCGGTGGGGTTGTACCACAGGACGGAGATCTGTTTGGCAGTTCACATTTGGGCTGGATACTATTACCAACACTGTTTTAACTTCGCGAGGCAGTAAGGTAAATGTTTGGCTTGATACACGCAGCCGGCATTTTTCCTTTCCTTCCTCCTCTCTTACTGTTTTCTCCGTGACTTTTTAAAGGTGGTGTTTTAACCTGCTGACAACGCCACCTAATATTGCCTAATAGCGTTTCTTCTCCTCTTTATGCACTTTTATTTCCAACAGAGTGTGACTATAGGGAGCTGTCCTCGCTCCCCCGCCAGTTCAAGTTTAGATTTTATATGAACTCGGTAATCCTCACAGGATGTTTGATGGTGTGTTGTTGTCTCCTAGCGTTTATGTTTGTTTTTAATTAGACCAGTATAATCCTGGCACTAGCTCCTGTATGCGAATTCAGCGCATTTTTTAGGGGTTTTAAGCAGATGTCGAAGCACATGGCTGGGCTCAGTTAACAAATTTTCACTATTCTGAGCTGGCATTTTCGCGCCCTAACACGAATGCTTCCATCATTATTTTTAATTCAATTGTAAGGGGGTCACATATCACTATAAGTTGGTATTATGTATAGCACAATGGGCACAGCACAGTTTCGTTTTTCACTTGTTTTTGTTTGGTTCCTTGTAGGTTCCATGTTGGAGAGCAAGACGCTCCCCCTTACAGTGTTCGGAGTAAGTTACTCAGAAAGGTTGTTTTCCCTCCATCCCTGACTATAGGTGGTAGGGTGAGTACCTTTGGGGTCATTCAATAGTGAAGTCCTGATGAAAGCCGGGCAATTTGATTTTTCCGGCTGAAACATGTCGACATCTTTTGCAGAATGGAGGGGGTGGTAACTCATTACAGGTTTACCATACCACCATCTACAGGTTCAGGTGTGACCGCTTTTGTATTCTGGACAGGGTACCCGATATTAAAATGAGATTAGGGATTCCCTGTAGCCAGTTTTAAATTCACTGCTTATGCTTTTATTTTCACTTACGATCCCCCTTTTTTCTGCCACCTCTTATTTTGTGTTGTATTGTCTTCCCCTTCCCTATTGCTCCACCCCCAGCGTTGGTCGGCGCGGGGGGGGGTGTTAGCAGTCACATGACATTCCCAGAAGTACATTTGGAAATGTGCACCTGGCACAGCTTTCTGGGTTTACTTCTGGGAATGATTGGCAATTCCAAAAAGTAGCAGATCTGCACCCACACATAGATTTAAATCTGTGGGTGCAGATTTAAGACTATTTTCGTGAATCAGACCGATAGTATGTGCACACCTAAGCAGTAATTTGGTGCTAACAAGCCAATATTTATGGGTGTCAATGTACAAAAAGTAAATTTACACTACTACCTGATTTGCTCACACGTAATATTACCCCAGTATTTTGTAATGGTTTTCTTCACTAGGAAAAAAGTGCAATTTGCTCATGCATACTAGTCACGGACTGTTCCAATGGCAACAGTCTATCCCAAACTCGCAGACCAGGTTCCTTCTCGATGGGAAAGCAAGATACCCCACACCATTCTGCCTTGCAGTGCTAGCAACTATGGGGTATCAAGCACTCTATCACCCAAACTAACCCCTACACCAGCATTTGTACTCAGACCTATACAGAGATCTTCTGGAGAGAAACCCACATTTCTGTGACAAGGTTGCTAGTCACGGGCAGTCAAGGAACACATAATATGGGCATGCTTTTGTGACTGGCTTATTAGGGCAAGTGGTCAGAGCTCACCATTTCTCAGCCACTATTCAAGGGAGTCATTAAATGCTGAGGACCTGAAACCAGGTCGTCTACTTTGCTAATGATTTCCTTGCACATACCCACCGCATGCAGTTGGAGAGCAGTTGAACCGAAGCCCTCATTCTACAAGCAGGGTCGGACTGGCCTATAGGGCTATCAGGCAGTCAGTGCCCGATGGGCTGATCTGACAGGTCAGTGCGTGGGCCAGTTTTTGGCTGTTTGAGTGCCTGTTTAATGGTCTGCTTGCCTGGTTTTTACTGTTGATTTCCCTGATATTAAAACACACATTGCCTGCAAGAAGCTCATAATCAAGGCAGTCTTCCATACCTCGCAAAACACTTATACAACATGTATTTATAAATTCAGTACTGCCCCAATTTGCAAACATGGGCCTTTTTTTTAGCTATCTAATTCAGTAATGGGGGCCTCTTTTATTTTTGGGCCTGGGCCTATTTCCGGTCCCAGTCCGACCCTGTCTACATGCTGGGGGCGTGTTGAAAAATCTACAGATGTGCCGATGCGAGGGGTGGTGTAGCCATCACCATTTGGTCAGGATTTAGTTTCTACCTCTCAGAGAATATTTGATGGGTGAATTGATAAAATCACACTTAATGGGTAACCAGTACATCTGAGAGGAATTGCACCTGGCCATAGTCTTGCTTACCTGTTGCATGTTAATCATTTCTCTATGTTGAAATAGCAGGAGCCGTCTGCTTACAGTATATCTTTGATTGCGGAATTGTGAGCATTATAGAGACCCAAGAATTTTTTATCAACATGACAAAACACATGAGTAAACGGGAAGCCCTGGCATCCAAATTATTCTCAGAGAGAGATCTCAATGGTTCCAATTTTTAAATTAAAATTCGAAGCATCGAAGAGTCTTAAAGATTTGTTTCTTAAATTAGAATATGTTTAAAATAAAGAGTCAACAAAATGGGGTGAGATTATATGACAATAAATATATGGAGGTGAACCGCATACAGAAAGGATTGGGGTATAAATAGTTTCCCAGCCGTTAAAGACTTAGATGAAGGAAAAGCAGAGAAATGGGAACAAAAGTTAAATCAGACATCCAGGGAACTCATTTGGATGTTAATTGATCAAGCTGTGTCTCAAAGACAGACACTTATCAAACAAATAATGATTTAACAAAAGAAAATGAGTCACTTTTAACTCAGGATGGTTAGTGGTATCTGATAGAGACATCTAGCCACAAATTCTTTAACTTTTGAATTCTCCCCAGGCGCCAGTCTGGATCCGGAAATTTTTCACAGTACCTCTGCACGCCAGAGGACGGCGTCGTACGGTTCTCGATGACGTCGACTCCGGACACGACGTCAGTGGTGCCATATAAGTCGCCTCCGGCGCACAGATGTCAGTTTCTTCTTTTCTGCGCTGTAACGCGGATCCGGAGAAGCAGTTCCTCAGGTCGTTTTTTCTCGACCTACTTCAACACCTGGTGTCGGTGGAACAGTGTGCCTTTGTCAAATGTTGACAGGTTTCAAACCTTGTGGGTCTTCTAGCTGACATATGTCGGTGACGGACCCGCAAACAATTTGTATGTGGTGTCTAAGTGAGCACCACGATGCCAAGGATTGTGGTTCCTGCCAGAAGCTAAAAACAAAGTCGTTGAAGGAGCAGTGTTTGAAGTTGATGGCGGCGCGTGTATCGCGATCCTCGGAGGCTTCCCAGCCTCAGTCTTCGTCATCCCAGGAAGAACATTTGTGGGGTTGATCTAGGAGCCGAAGCCAGTCTGGGGGACGTCGTTCTCCAGGGAAGTCGAAAGGCAAGGGGTGGTTGTAGTAGCCGCATTCTCAGACTTCACCGCGTGGAGACTGCGTCTCCCTTGGCTCCTCCCACTCGACGGCTGAAGAAGCCGTACGCGACTCCACACCACGTCTCTTCATGTTTCCGGGAGCTGGTGCGTTGATAGCTCAGATGTGGGAATATTATGATTTCTTACACCTCCTCTTTGGCACCCCATCTCTCTCTGGAGCACCTCTAGGCCCCAAGGAGGTGCGTGGGGCACTGTCGGAGGATTTGTCCTCGGTGACGGTTGGGCCATCGGAGTCGATCAATCAGTGCCGGTCGACGTCGGCTGATGTCGCTTTAGCGCAGGCTCACAGTCCATCGGGATCGTTGCCTACGATGCCGGTCTTTGAACAACCGACTCCGACATTGACGTTGGTGGCGCCGGTCGAAGTAGCCTCTCCTCCCCCAGTCGACATTGTGATGGTGCTCTTCGGCATCATACGGCATCGGAAGCGGATTCGGCCGTGCATACTGAGGGGATTGTACAATTTGTGACCCTTTCCAGGAAGAGGCGTTGGAAGGTCCACCTGTTACGACTGGGGCTCGACTTCTTCAGCCCATTTCCAACGCCAATGTGTTTCAGGTTGAGGAGAGCTGGCTTACGGCTCTTGGTGAGGCTAGTGGGCTGGATTTTTCGCTAGCCTCGGGGTTGCTTTCTTCCCCTAGTCTTGCCACAGAGGCAAGTTTCTTCTTTGCAAACATGCTGAGAAAAGTGGCTGCAGTTTTAGACTTGTCACTGCCCACGGTGCAGAGGTCTACTGACCCTTTGTTTGAAATCCTTTACCAGGGACAGACAGGAGAAGAGCCTGTTCTTCCGTATAGTGAGGCCCTATTTGACATTTTATTATGTGCTTGGGCCAAGCCAGAGTCGGGGATCTCAGTGGACTGTGATGTTGCACATAGGCATTTGTCTGCATCTGGGGACCCAGTTTGTTTGCATAGACACCCTTCCACCAGTGGCCTGGTGACTCAGGCTGCAACGTCCTCTCAGGATGTAGATTCCACTCCTAAGACTCCGGTGGGTAAGGATACTAGTGGTCGTGATGCTTGTGGTACGCATATATTTGCTTCAGCCAGCTTAGCATTGAGAGCCACCAACATGTCTTGTGTGCTGGGGCACTTTTACTATGCCTTATGGGATTCTTTAGAGAACATGCTCCCATCTCTTCCTGATAACCTCTGTGCAGAGGTAGGCAACTTGATTAGAGATGGCCAGCAGGCTGCTAGGCTTACCATAAGGTGTGGCATGGACACAACGGATTCTGTGGGTCGGGCCATGGCATCTGCAGTGGCGCTAAGACGTCGGGCTTGGTTGGCATCTTCGGGTTTCTCAGAGGCTGTCCAGTCGGCTTTGGTCGATATACCATTTGATGGCGCCTGTCTTTTTGAAGATCAGGCAGATGCAGCATTAAGATGCTTCCATGAAAGACGGAGAACTACAGAGTCGTAGTCCTGCATTTTCTGTCTATTGTGCTTTGCTTATAACTAGGCTTGGGATATATGTTTTTGTTGGTCAAGAAGTAGCCTTATTAGGACGTTGTATATGGCCAGTTTTGGTTTCAGTATTACCACATGTACTCCGGTGAGGAGTAGTGGTTATAACCTCAGTACCATTTTCTTTATTATTTGCGAATTGATTAAAATGAGTAAGGAGAGTTCCCTTTGTTTTTCTAGCCTCTGAGGTTGAGCTTTCTGCTCAAGAGGCTATTATTAAGAGAGGTGTCTTCCTGTATGGAAGCGGATCTATTACATGCTTCTTCGAAACAGTTCAGTATGCTAGTTGCATGGCTTTCTACTTCAGTGTTCTTTTAGAGGTATATGATTATGTAAGTTGTAGACTGGTGTATAGTGACTCTTTGATCTACTCTTGGAGTAAATGAGTGCTTCAGCAAGTTGAAGAATTGCTCTGACTCAGAGTAGGTGTTTGCATTGTTTGAATGCTACTTTGGTTGTGAGTTCTTCCTTTAGGATAAAGGAAAAGTGTCTAGTAAAGGTAAAAATATATCCTCAACTGCAGGCAATTCCTTTCCCTGCTCCATATTGTGATGCTGTAAATTGGCAGCCAAAGGTTTATGATGTCGTTTTGTCCTTTACTTCAGACAATATGTCCTAAAGTGTTGGGCCATTTTTGGTCGCCAACAAGGCCGCCAATTCATCTATAAAAATCTTGGGAGACAATTTTATAATAAGAGGAATTTTGACTTTATAGTAAGCTTTTCTTCTTCCTATGATATCCTTGATTTGCGTGTCTCTGTCTGATCGGCATTACCTGTCTTTGGGGAGGATGTACTTATTGTTTTCTGTATTCCTTAATTCCTGTGGAATCATGACTGCTGTTTCTTGTGGTGCAGGTCTTTATAACAGACAGCTTTTTCTTACGGCAAGTCACCTGCGGTGTTGTATTGGTGGCGTACTACCCTTTCTTCACTGGGTTGGGTATTTTTTGCCAATCCTGTCATCTATGATTTAATGTGCTGCTGTGTTTCACTTAGTTATTGGACTTACAATCATATTTGTCCTGTATCACAGGTGTGGTCATGTGTGCTTGCTGTTGATAAGTGCACTAATAGGTGCGCTACCATTTTCAAACTTATTGTAAAGCACTTTATGGAATTGTTTCTCGGTTCTCGGTTCCAGTTAGTTATTAGGTATACAGAGTATACATGACGGTATCATAAGTGTTATACCTACCATAAAAAAAAAAGGGGGAAAAGAAAGAATTTTTAATCAAAGATGCAGTTGATTCTCTTTTTCTCGCTTGCCTTGGTGTTTCGAGCTTACCTATGGCTTGAGGTTGTGTTCAGTCTTTCAGACTATGGCACTGAAGGCCTTACAAGGGCAAGCTTTATACGTTCTTGCGATCTGGCAGTAGTTATTGGCCATTGAAATACGGTGAATTGCCGGGCCAGTCGGGGTTTCTGGTGGCACATTTATGTTTGTATACATATTTATGCCCATATATACATCTTTGTAGCAAGATGTTATACAATTGGCTCATTTGATGAATATGAATGCTCATTTTTTCCAAACTAAATTATTTATACCAAGGAGGTGTTGTTGTTCATCTCTCCTTTGGGGAAATGGGTTCTGAAGTTCCTTTTTTGGGTTTTTATCAGGACAATTATTTTCTGTGATTTTGTTTTTGTCATGAACAAATCTGATTACATGGCTTTTGTCATGCAGCTGGCCCTTTTTTGGACTGTAGGAGTACAGAGCTGACCACCGGGACTGCGCTATGGAGGCTTACTAAGATGCCTTAATCCACCAGTGTTAGGATTCAATCGACACTGCTGTCCTGAAAACTGCACATTGTAATTCAATACCTATTCTAATTCACCGCTACAATTATGTGGACCGCCACCTGAGGGGCTGTAACCCTGACTTCGCCTTGATACAGGTTGTTCTCCCCCCATCCCCGTCCTGAGGAAGACCCGCCTGCAGTGGATACAAACCACCCTCTATGCGCCAGGGTCGAAACGTCGACACTTTCCCCTAGTGGGCCTGTACCCTACTTCACCCCATCCCTACCTCTTTACAGAAGATTATACTCTGTACAACATCAAGAACCAGAAAAGTACTTTCGAATCCATGAGAGACAGGCCCCATTGTAAAACTGGTGCTATTGTAAACCACGACCAGTTTACTAAGGACATTACTATGTGTAATTGATTGTTTTTACTACTCTCTGATTTCCCTCCCTATACATCTGTTCTATCCTCACAAGCACAATCCCTTTTTCAACACTCCCCCTGGAGCAACCCTCTTTTTTGTTTTGAAACATTCCCTACAGTGATCTGTTATAATAACTGTGAGATTAAACAGTCAGTATTGAAGCTATTTATGGTGCTTGTGTGTCTTTTTGAGGATATACTGAATTGAATTGAGAAACTACCGGGGTACACTTATGATGTAACTTGAGTTCTATGTGTATCATGTTCATAGATTTTGACTTAATGAATACCTTCCTAAAGCAATTAGTCTAGGACCATTGTTTTCTATATCGGCCCTTTTTTGGTCATAGAGTTTTCTTTCCCCTTTGGGGGATAGGGGGTAATGTCTGTTATCTTACAGACAGCTCTTTAGGGGTTGTTCCCCTTTTTCCTCAAGGGCCGATTCTCGGACCTGTGAAATTGTTTTTTATTTATATGTTCTGTGACAGTGATCATGTATTCTATTAAGAGCAAAGCTATTGTTCTGCTATTCTTATGTGCATTTGGTCGGTTGTTAGTTTTGACCGGCTGGTTCTTTTTGAGAACTTTTGTAGGATTAGTTCGCAGACCCCCCTCCAGTGGGTATAGCTATGGTATTTAATACAAAAGTTAAGGAATCTGCGGCTAGATGTCTCTATCAGATGTAAAAGTTACTTACCTTCGGTAACGTGATATTTGGTAGAGACACAGTCTAGCCGAGATTCATTAACTCCCTGCCCATCCTCCCCACTCTGCGAACGGCCTATGAGGTAAAAGTTATACCCTTTTTCAGTACTGGTTTTATATACCAATGATCTCTATCTCAACTTATGTCGGGACTCAACAGACCACTTGGCCTGGCCACATAGGTTTTGTCTAGATGTTGCCATGCTATCCATTTCCAAATGTGTATGGTCGGTAGGGTGGGGGGTGTTTTCTCTTTCACACTGGATTACACACCAGTGGGCAGTATTGTTTTATTTGTTCTTTCTTTGAGAGTCTTTGTTTAGTATCATCATACCTTGTATTGGCAAATTCAATATGTCACGCAAAGATGTGATTCCACAAACAGATGACTGTTGCTTTTATAGGTTTTGCTTGCTATTACCATGCCATTCATTACCATTGGTGAATGGTCTATACAGTATAAGGTTTTCTTCCCTTACATGAGGGTTATTCATTAGGGCACAGGGTTTTACTTAGCCCTGTGCTTTGTTGATTCTTTTAGAATTTTCTTAAAAATCTGTGTCTGGTATTAACATACCATTTAATGTTTCTCCTTTATTAATGCTTCAAATATTTTTGATCTTTTTGGCACACTGTTTCCACAACCAGTTTCTATAGTGGCTCTGCGTTCTGGCGCGTAAGGTTTCACGGAAGAAATCGACATCCACGGATTTTGTAATCTATTTTTTCCAGTATTATCCAAACGAATACTTTTTCCATATTCTTTCAATGTTTTTGAATATGTTTCTAATATGTAGTTTTCTATAATGAAAGACCGAAGGGTAGGTGTTGTGTAGTTCCTACAGATCTATATAGGATCTGCACGTTTAGACAACGTAAACTAAGGGATTGGTGTCCAGATTAATTCCAGCCACCCCCAAAGGATATGTCAGTCTGTAGACCAGCTAGCTCACAGTGCCACTATAAGCCCCTCTTACCAAGGAGCGAATAGTTTCTGGCAACTATCGAACATGACAACTCTGACCCCTCAGGGATCATGGAAACAGTACAGTACTTTTCACTCAGTCACTCGTGCTCACTTTGTCTCAGAGAGATACACATAATACATGTTGGGGACGTTTTCAATAAGCATTTATTGAACCAGCGTCATTCTAGAGTAAAATACTTGTGCTGCGACAACCATAAGACAGAAACAGATATACACTGTTATTAGCATCAACAAAGTAAAGAAAAGGTAGAATTCGACCATAATGCTAAAACAATTAATATATGCAGGCATATAGATACATACCAGTAAAAATTTGTACCCCTACGATGCAAACCCTAACTAGATGTCCCTAAGTGTACCTAGCATGTATGAAGGTGTATAGCCAAGAATCCCCTTAGGATAGAGCCAATCCCATTTCCTGATGTGGGAGAGCAAAGGACCCCTTCTTGGTCTCAAGAAGGACACCTGTGAGGGATGTCAGACTACTGCGTGCTGGAGTGTCTACATGGAGGAACCTCAGTGTCTCGCGTCAGCGTGTCAGCATGGAAGTCTTTTTCTCCTCTGCTTTGCCTAGCAAAGATGTAGTGCTTATATACCCAAAACGTACCCACAGGGGTTCTACCTAGAAGTGTACTATGGGCATGTCGGGCAAGGATGACGATAGAGGTGACCCTTATACAGAGTTATTATGCAGAAGATGGTAAGCCTGCTTTGATACTGCTAATCCTCATGCATAATACATGAGGCTAGTTTTCAGAGAAAACCACACAACAGTCATATAGCACCTAACTAGGTAAAAGGTCAGCGTCTGACCCGTTATGTAGAACAATGGTAGGACACATGTAGGTAAAAGGTTGTGTAACTACCTAGGCCTATATTGGGGTACATTGGGGTTCATAACACCCACTCCTCATCTGACTAGACGGCATAATAATAAAATGCCTGTTTAAAAAGCATAAAAGCATTGCTAAAATATGAGTATAAAACATCTAAAAACACGTTATATGTTAAAAAGGTAAATGATGATGTAGCAACAAAGCCATATGAGTCCTCTAGAAAGTCAATATACTGTGACACTAACTGAGCATGCCAAAAGCCATAGTGCTCAGTGAGAGCAGAAGAGGAAAAATAAAACAAAAATGATGTTATCGAATTCCAGTTTTATTTGTTTTCGAAAAGGGCCAAATTGTTCCCAGCACACTGAAAGCCAAATGTTTATGTGTCCTGTGCAGGAGACGCAACATCACTGTTGCCTGCCTTCGCAGACGGCGGTCCCCATAACACCTCTTGGATCAGGTCAATGGAGCAAAGGTGATTTTCTCCGGTTCCCACAGCAGTTGCTGAGGAAGCACTTGATGCCTTTAAGCCTGGTACAGAGCCGGTCTCCATCCCAACAGGAGCTGAAGCATCCTGTGGTGGCTCTAATAATGCCGTCATCAGGATTGGAATACGCTGAGGACAATGCACTACATGGGCCTTTAGCGGGTCCAGCAGTACATCCACGTCTGGAGGCGCAACTGATGGAAGTGCTAGACAGATGTCCAACATGCATTCATGTTCTCAGAATAAGCAGCGGAGTACAGGCAAGACGCAGTCTACCCAGACTGATCTGAACTATAGGAATGAATGCTCGCTTAGCTCCCGAAGCCGAGTAGAGCCCAGATGGAATACCATGCGTTCACGGCAACGTCGCTCCAAGATCGCTTTTTCCATCTCCTTGGAATTGGGGACGTCCATTGCTTAGCAGAAAAATTAAAATCAGGATACCTACTACTACAGGATCAGTGGAAGCCCTCCAAAAATGCTTCCAAATACGGTGTGTATTAAAGATGGAATAACTCCGAAAAACATCTGAAAGGTGTTTAATGCCCAGAACCTATGGTCTTAAATAGGTGTACTATCCCACTTGTAACAGACATATTAAAGATATGATGTACCATCATTTCTCTGAAATGGAGCAGGAAGTTAGTTCGGACTAGAGCCTGTATCTCAGTTGAAGACCTTGCGACCTGGAGATCAAAAGTCTCTCGAGCTGAGGTTAAGGTCACTTTCTTCTGTAAAAGTATGGCTTTCAGTCTGCTCAGAGAATCAAACCGTATAAGGGAAACATTCAGTGAAGGCCATAACGGTGCCTCCCTGACTGTGTGGGTCGGTGGAAATAATACTTGCATACAGCAAGTATCCCTGGAACTTATTGTGACCAGATATGCGATGTCCGGTAGCATCCCACAACAACCTTGATCATTCAGCATTAAATAACTCCCATTCAAGAGCAGTTTGAAAACCGGATGAATAACCACAGCTGGTGACCCTTTCAAGAGGCAAAATAAGTTTGCAACCGAAGCGTTACAAACTCCGTGAAGCATAATATCTTGGCAAATTAGAGACCCACTTAACGAATTCTCACAGTCTGAACCGCTGAGAAATACTTCAGTGTCCCCATTCCTGCATATAAATCTGTATGGTAATTTCCAAGATTCATGGATGTAATCCTTTCCCATCGCTTCATACCTGCCTACCTGGTGGTACTCTAGGCAATATTGAAATTGGAATGTTGTTACAGGCAATGTTATATAGCCATTAATTAACCATTCTGTGGAGGGTGACTCATCCACGGTAAAAGGTAATTTGTCTAATTTTTCAATGTGCAGCATTGTGTATTTCGCATCTTTCTGTGCCATTGTTGTCTGCCTTGTTGTTAAATTATAGGCCAAAAACAGAGGCATACTGTTAATATATCGCCAGGGCACGTAACCAGAGCACAATGATTGTAGCATCCAGCTTAACAATAGAATGGATCGTAACTGTGATTGCCCATATTGTAGGATTGACAGATCCTGTTCCATTATATCTATATCAGAAGACACAATGTTGCCCAGTGAATAAATCCTGGATCTTAGTGTGGTCATGCCATTATCGACCACTGCCAAAGCATTTTCTAAGTTAACTCTGTCAATTTCACTCAATCTCTCTGCAGCTTCCTGTTGAGAGATTTTCCAAACTTTGTTGTAAATAGCGTATAAGAAACGTTTATGACGGGGCTTCCGGGGACCTAGCAAAAAATCCCTTAAATCAATGTCATCTGAGAGTAAGGACAAGTGTTGTTTCACCTGGGACAATGTTGAGGTTCTTAGCCAATCTAGGCATAACTTCCCAACACTGTAGGATGTCACCACCCCCGGATGTTCTCGTTGTACATAGCGTTGGTCAGTCCTATGTATACTAAACCCTTTGGTGGTACCCTTGAATCTTGACTGACACCCATCTGTGTCTGTAGGCCAACTAACCATCCTTTCCAATTGGGGTCTGAAGAATTGTATGAACCCTCATGTATAGTGTCATCAAGTGTATTCTCACTATGTTGTGAATAGTTTTTCCATCCCTCCAAGTGTGAAGGCGAGGGAATCTGAGGTGTGTTCAAGTCTTTAATCTTGGCTAGTCCAAGACAGGAAGTTTGTTGCACTGTTTCATTGAAGAAGATAATCTGCTGTGGTATGAGGCATGCTCTAAATAATGCCTCCGTTCCCTGGACTTGCCAATTTTTAGTCCCCCAGACAGATTTTGTGTCTATAGTGTCCCTCCAAAAGTTGAAACCTTGTAAAGACAGCTGGGAGAAAAAGGAAGCACAGTATATCTGTTTCGTGTTGGTGAGCATCATTTTATTTGCAGATGTAGGTGCAACCTCATAATAATATGAGGTCAGGTCTGAAGTGTTAAACCCATAAAAATATGCAAACTTTTGTGCAAATGTATACCTTTTGGTGGTGTTGGACAATGTTCCCATTGATGGTAAGTAAAAACATTACGTGGAATACTTGTCTTGTGCAAGAAATGATGACCATAATGTTGGTAACAATACATGGTGTCAAAATCAGACGTTTCATCATACAGTTCATTTTATGAAAAAGCCGAACTTTTATCTAAATCAGATAGCCTGCTATTCACAGTTTCAAAGTCCCAATCATCAGAGAAGAATATAGGTGTTTACATCGCATGCGTCCCACCCCGGGCTCCGTCCCACGCCCGGGGCCCGGGCGGGCCTTTCCCCAGCTTGGCTGGGTTTAGGAGCATAGGCCAGGGCCCTTGGTGGCCAGATGCAGGCCTACCCCACGCGGCCTGGCCCGGGACCGCCGGGCGGGCCCAGGGATGGGTTAAGCTCTGCCATGGGCCCGGGTCGGAGGTCCGCCGGGAACCCCATTTCTCAGCCCCCGAGCCTGAGGCCCAGCTGAGGTCTCCGAGCCCCCTTGGACACAGAGCCCCCGAGCCCTGCATGGGCAGGCGAGAGCCCTCCGGCGAAGGCTCGGGTGGGCAGATTGGCGTCCTTCGGGCCCGGCCATCTGGCCGCGCCTTTCCCCTCAGCCATTTGGTCGCAGGCAATGCTTTCCAATGGGGCGACCAGATGGCCGGGCCGGCCTGGATGTCCCGATGAGGGCTCACCCGCCTCCCTGATCCCAGCCAGGGCTCCAGGAGGTCGGGCGCCCCCGTGCCCTGGGTCCCCTCCGTTACGCGGTGCGCATGGGTTACCAGAAAGAAGGGTAGCTTTCCTCCGGATTACTAGGGACAGGGTATGCCGGAACCGCTCCCGGGCTGGCAGTTCTCAGACGGGGACCAGATGGGCTAGGCCCGGGCACCACCTTCTCCCCTGTCCGGGGCACCCTCCTCCGGTCCGCTTGCTGGCAAAGTGCCCGGGACAGACTCCATCGGGCCCCGGCCGGTCCTCCCATGGGCATCCGGGCCCTAGAGCTCCTGCGGGCCTCGCCGTGCCTGAGGCCCAGCTGGGGTCTCCGAGCCCCCGGGACACGGAGCCCCCGAGCCCTGCAAGGGCAGGTGGGAGCCCTCCCGCGAAGGCATGGGGCAGGCAGATTGGCATCCTTCTGGCCCGGCCATCTGGTCGCGCCTTTCCCCTCGGCCATCTGGTCACGCGCAATGCTTTCCAATGGGGTGACCAGATGGCCGGGCTGTCCCGATGAGGGCCCGTTTGCCTCCCCGATCCCAGCCAGGGCTCCAGGAGGTCAGGCGCGTCCGCGCCTAGGGTCCCCTAAGTCTCACGTGTGCACGGGTTACCAGAAAGGGGGGTACCCTTCCTCTGGATTACTAGGGACTAGGCCTAGTGGTCCTCAGCCGGCAGCTGGATGGACAGGACGCCCGCCCAGCCCGGGGTCCGTCCTCGGTCCTGCCGCGTGGCAGGGTGCCCGGGACGGGGTCCCGCAGGCCCGGGGCGGCTTCCCCTGCACCTCTGGGCCCGGGAGCCCCGGCTGGGTCTAGGGGCCCCGCCGGGCCCTGGGTTGGGTGCTCCTGGCCTGGGCCCCGGCCTGGCGCTCTGCCAAAGGCCCGGGATGGGGTTCCGTTATGCCCGGGGAGCCTCCCCCTGCTTGGCTGGGTTCAGGAGCTCCAGCCAGGGCCCCTGAGGGCCCCGGGGAGGGCAGCCTCCCCACCCCAGGCTCCATCCTCGGTCCTGCCACGTGGTAGGGTTCCCAGGATGGGGTCCCTCAGGCCCGGGGTGGCTTTGCCTGCGCCTCTGGGTCTGGGAGCCCCGGCTGGGTCCAGGGGCCCCGCCTGGCCCCGGGTCGGGTGCTCCAGCCCTGGGCCCCGTCCCCCGGCCTGCCGCTATGCCAAAGGCCCAAGACAGGGTTTTGTGATGCCCGGGGAGCCCCCCTCGCTTGGCTGGGTTCAGGAGCTCCTTCCCGGTCCCCTGAGGGCCCCGGGGAGCGCGGCCTCCCTTCCCGGGCTCCATCCTCGGGCCTGCCGTGTGGCAGGGTGCCCGGGATGGGGTCCAAAGGGCCTGGGGTGGCTACCCCTGCGCCTCTGGGTCCGGGAGCCCCGGCTGGGTCCAGGGGCCCCGCTGGGCACCGGATGGGGTGCTCCAGCCCTGGGCCCCGTCCCTCGGCCTGCCGCTATGCCAAAGGCCCGAGATGGGGTTCCGTCATGCCCGGGGAGCCCCCCTCGCTTGGCTGGGTTCAGGAGCTCCGTCCGGGGCCCCTGAGGAGGGCGGCCTCCCCTCCCCGGGCTCCGTCCTCGGGCCTGCTGCGTGGCAGGGTGCCCGGGTTGGGGTCTCGCAGGCCTGGGGTGGCTTTCCCTGCGCCTCTGGGCCCGAGAGCCCCGGCTGGGTCCAGGGGCCCCGCCGGGCCCCGGGTTGAGTGCTCCAGCCCTGGGCACCGTCCCCCGGCCTGCCGCTATGCCAAAGGCCTGAGACGGGGTTCCGTCATGCCCGGGGAGCCCCCTTCGCTTGGCTGGGTTCAGGAGCTCCGTCCGGGGCCCCTGAGGACCCCGGGGAGCGTGGCCTTCCCACCCCGGGCTCCGTCCTCGGGCCTGCTGCATGGCAAGGTGCCTGGGATGGGGTCCCGCGGGCCCGGGGTGGCTTCTCCTGCGCCTCCAGGCCTGGGAGCCCCGGCTGGGTCGAGGGGCCCGTCGGGCCCCGGGTCAGGTTCTCCAGCCCTGGGCCCCGTCCCCTGGCCTGCCGCTAAGCCAAAGGCCCGAGAGGGGGTTCCATAGTGCCCGGGGAGCCCCCCTCGCTTGGCTGGGTTCAGGAGCTCCGACCGGGGCCCCTGAGGGCCCCGGGGAGGGTGGCCTCCCCTTCCCGGGCTCTGTCCTCAGGCCTGACGCATGGCAGGGTGCCCGAGATGGGGTCCCGCAGGCCCGGGGTGGCTTCCCCTGCGCCTCTGGGCCCGGGAGCCCCGGCTGGGTCCAGGGGCTCCGCCGGGCCCCGGGTCGGGTGCTCCAGCCCTGGGCCCCGTCCCCCAGCCTGCAGCTATGCCAAAGGCCTGTGACGGGGTTCCGTCGTGCCCAGGGAGCCCCCTTGCTTCGCTGGGTTCAGAAGCTCCGTCCAGGGCCCCTGAGGGCCCCGGGGAGGGCGGCCTCTTCTTCCCGGGCTACGCCCTTGGGCCTGCCGCGTGGCAGGGTGCCTGGGATGGGGTCCCGCGGGCCCGGGGTGGCTTCCCCTGCACCTCTGGGCTGGGAGCCCCGGCTGGGTCCAGGGGCTCCGCCGGGCCCCGGGTCGGGTGCTCCAGCCCTGGGCCCCATCCTTCGGCCTGCCGCTATGCCAAAGGCCCGAGACGGGGTTCCGTCGTGCCCGGGGAGCCCCCCTTGCTTGGCTGGGTTCACGAGCTCTGTCCGGGGCCCCTGAGGGCGCCGGGGAGGGCGGCCTCCCCACCCCGGGCTCCATCCTCGGGCCTGCCGCGTGGCAGAGTGCCCGGGACAGGGTCCCGTGCACCTGGGGTGGCTTCCCCTGCACCTCTGGGCCCAGGAGCCCCGGCTGGGTCCAGGGGCCCCGCCAGGCCCCGGGTCGGGTGCTCCAGGCCTGGGCCCGTCCCCTGGCCTGCCGCTATGCCAAGGGCCCGGGACAGGGGTCCATCTGCCCGTGCTGGGGACGGGGTCCACCAGGGCCCGGGGAGGCTCTCCCCGGCCTGGCTAGGGTTCGGAAGCTGGGATCGGGCCCGGGACTCGAGCTCCATCATACAACATGCTGATGGGACACAACCCTTTTATGTAGAAGCTGACGCGTCTCAGTACGCAGTAGGTGGGGTTCTATCTCAAAGAGACATTAAGACTGGGAGTCTCCATACGGTGGCTTACTTTTCCAAGACCCTCTCATCTGCCGAACAAAACTACACCATAGGAGAGAGAGAGCTACTAGCCATTAAACTGGCTTTTCAGGAGTGGCGACATTACCTACTGGGATCTCCACATGTTATAACCGTATGTTCTGACCATCGGAATCTCCAGGTTTTTAAAATCGGCTAGAGCTCTTACTCCTAGACAGATGAGGTGGGTCTCGTTTTTTTAGCGAATATGATTTTGTAATCACATTACGCCCTGGAGTGAAACAAGGAAAAGCTGACGCCTTGTCCCGATTAGGAAAAGATCAAAAACACACAGTGGACACCCCCTACCCATTATTCCAGATAGTAAGATACTAGCGGTAGGTGAACTACAGAAAGAAGAGTCTAAATCCTTCTCCGAGAAACTAGCCCTTGCTTACGCTACACTTAATCCCAACGAGTGGTTAGCAGACCCTCTGAATAAAATAGTGGACGATCTGTATTATCATGACAGCCGTCTATATATTCCCTCGGATGAACTCCATACCCTGATCATGAGATGGTGTCATACTCTACCTCTGGCAGGACATCCTGGAGGGGAAAAGACCTTGCAAACATATCAGAGATGGTTCTGGTGGAAGGGAATGACCCAGGACATCAGCGACTTTGTTAAAGTCTGCCCCACATGTGCACGACAAAAAACCCTGCATTGCGCTCCTGCTGGCTTATTGCGTCCTTTGCCCATTCCCCATATTCCCTGGTTTTCCATTTGCACTGAATTGCCTGCTACACGGGGTTTTACCACGATATTGGTTGTGGTGGACATGTTATCCAAGATGGCTCACTTTATCCCCCTCAAAAGGCTACCAAAGGCCAAGGAGCTCACAGAGGTATTCATAGAACAGATAGTGCGACTACATGGGTTACCCTCTGTAATCATTTCCGATCGGGGACCCCAGTTCGTGTCAAAGTTCTGGCAGGGCATGTGCAAGGCTTTACACATTGACCACCGTTTCTCTTCAGCCTATCACCCCCAAACGTATAGGCAAACGGAGAGAACCAATCAGACCCTAGAACAATATCTGCGATGTCTGTTGAGCACAGTCACTAGTGATTGGGTACAAGCTCTTCCCTTGGCAGAGTTCGCCTACAACAATACAACACATTCAGCCACCAAGATCTCTCCTTTTTTCTTTTCTAATGGATATCACCCTAAATTCCTACCCCTCCACCTTCCTTTCTCCACCTCAGAGATACCCGCAGTCCCAGAACATCACACGCAGCTCAGATCCATATGGAACCAGGCTAGACACGAACTACAAGAGGCAAAAGAACACATGAAAACACAGGCCGACAAACATAGATGCCCTGCACCTGACTACGCAGTGGGAGACCAAGTGTGGTTAGCTACCAAAAACCTCCGGCTAGCAGGACCCAGGAAGTTGCAACCCAGGTATATAGGGCCATATAAGGTATTGCAAATCATCAATCCTGTAGCCTTAAAACTAGAGCTGCCACCAGAAATACAAGTTCATCCCGTTTTTCATACTTCTCTGCTCAAGAAGTATGAACCTCCTTCCTGTCTTGAGCCTCCACCCCCTCCCATTAACATAGAAGGAGAACTGGAATATGAAGTCAGACGTATAGTCGACTCACAGAGACATAGGGGAAAATTGCAATATCTAATAGATTGGGTGGGATACGCTCCCGAAGATAAGACTTGGGAACCCGCTGATCAAGTGCATGCTCCCCTGTTGGTACGGAGGTTTCATGCTTTACTTCCCTCCAAACCCCGACCCGTTAATAGGCCCTTGGGAGGGAGAACTGTTACCCGTCAGGCTTCTTGCACTTTGTCCCTCTTACCTATGAGAGCACTACCACTCCCATAATGCACTGGTTCTGGTAATCGGGTTGTGTGCTATCCCATGCTACAATGCGAAAACGTGATCAGCTGACCTCGAGGCCTTAAAAGAAGCTCGCCCCTGAGCTCCGGTGCTTGGCTTACTTTCTCTTTGTGGACCACGCCCCTTGAACCAGACTGTTCCTTGCTGATTTCTCGTTGTCGCTCCTCGTCCCTCACCGGCCCTTCCTGGAGAGCGGTGAACACCACGATTGGATTGTTTTCTGGAACCGATTTTGAGCCTCTCGCCCGCCACCAGGCGTGGAGCTTCCCAGCTCCCGTTTCCTTCGCGGCGTTTCTGGCCCCGCCTGACCTGCCTGCTGACACGCCGCCCGCTCCCTCACATATCTCAGGTCTTTACGCGGTGAGGAGTTGGTAGAGTGGCCGCGTTCTTTGGACCCCTTCCCTTCTTAGCCCTGTCGGGACATTTCTCCGTCAGCGCGAGGACGCGCTGCGGACACAGTACGAGACCGCCGCCTTGGTGCAGCTCAAGATTGCCCTTTGTGTAATCCGACGCGAGGCAGGGTATCGAGGTTTGACGTTGGCCTCGTGACTCTGCCGGCGTTACTTTTGTTTTTTTCTTTTGAGCATGCCTGAAAACAAAATGTGAGGCATTTCTTTTTTACAAGCACGCAATGTGATTCACATAGCGGGACATGAGGATGGTGCTACTTTCTTTCTCCTTTTGAATCACGAAACTTTATTGAAACGCATTACTTGTGGGAAGCTACTGCCAGATACAGCAACAGTTAAACTCAGCTATTGCAACATTGTACTTGCCCTGTTGGCAGACATATGCCTCCGACTTCTGTTTGCTGCCTCACACACACCGCAACGTAATAAGAATGATTGTTTCTTTTTCCAATTCCCAGAAGAGACCTTTCATCAAATGGGACACACCCCTGTATATTTGTGAGTATGCGATGGTACACAACCTGTGTTCTCTGACCTTTGCCTTTACAATACATCTCTCTCACTGTTGTTAGAAAAGAACCTATTTAACACTTGCCTCTACTCTTTCTCCCTTTTCTTTATTTTTTGTTGATGCAGTTGTTGGGGTAAGAACTCCCGGTTCTCACTCTCCTCACCTGCTGGCCCTGCGGAAGGTCTTCCCTGGTGGTCCTGTTATTGTCTCTTCTCTCCCTGGAGGCATTCGTCATTATTCTGTTACCCTTTATTTAACTGAAGGTGGCTATACCTAAGGGGAGAGTTGGGGCCCCGTCTTAGCTCCTGAGGATACTGGTTCTTCTGCCATTGGGAAGTAAATCCCGACACTGGGACCGGGCCTGGGGCTGGAGCTCCGTCCGGCGGGCCCCGGGGTGTGGGAGCCCCCGTCCTGCAAGCCAGTTGAGGGTCCGGGCGCTGGGGACGGGGGCCACCGGGGCCTGGGGAGGCTCTCCCCAGCCTGGCTAGGATTCGAAAGCTGGGACCGGGCCCGGGGCTCTAGCTCCGTCCGGCGGGCCCCGTGGTGCGGGAGCCCCCCGTCCAGCAAGCCAGCCGAGGGTCTGGGCACTGGGGACGGGGGTCCACCGGGGCCCGGGGAGGCTCTACCCGGCCTGGCTAGGGTTCAGAAGCTGGGACCGGGCCCAGGGCTCGAGCCCCGTCCGGTGGGCCCCGTAGTGCGGGAGCCCCCATCCTGCAAGCCAGCCGAGGGTCCGGGCGCTGGGAACGGGGGTCCACCAGAGCCTGGGGAGGCTCTCCCCTGCCTGGCTAGGCTTCAGAAGCTGGGACCGGGCCCGGGGCTCGAGCTCCGTCCAGCGGGCCCCGGGGTGCGGGAGCCCCCCCGGTCCTGCAAGCCATCCGAGGGTCCGGGCACTGGGAACGGGGACGGGGGTCCATCAGGGCCAGGGCAGGCTCACCCGACCTGGCTGCATTCAGAAGCAGGGACCGGGCCAGGGGGCAGGGGTGGCTGGCTAACTCCGCTCCGCTGGCGGAGCGGAGTTCTCTGCCCACCCCTAGTTACAACGACTTGCTGTAGGGGGCGCGCTGGACTTAGGAATAGTATAATTTATTATTCCAACTCCAGTGTGTGCAACAGTAGGGAATGTGTTGGAATAGTAAATTATCCTATTCCTTAGTTTAGAGCGCCCCCCTACAGCAAGTCGTTGTAACAACTTGCGTTGTAATGGTACTGCGATGTAACAACGCGGTCGTTGTAACGACCGCGTTGTAATTGCATGCGTAGTAATGCATGCGATGTGATGGCTGTTTCCCATCGGAGAATGTACTGGAGGTGATGATATCATTTAAAAAAAAATTAAATACATTAGGTGTTTTTAAAAGTTCAGTGGGACCAAATACATCATATGAAACCCTATCCCAAACTATTCCCTCAGGAATTGGAAGTGCTGTAATGTTCACAAAGGACAGGTTTCTTCTTTCACGATGAGATGACGTATGTGGTTTCAGGACCAAGTTCACATGTGGTACTGCAGAGCGTTCTGGGAGGTAATGTCCATTCAGAAGCAGGAAAAAGACAGTCACTACACCTATCCATAGGACTAGGAACAGTAGACCGATTGCAATCCAGAGCTGCAGCCAGGGAAAAACAAAGTAAGTCTTTTTCAGCCAAAGGTAGATATTATATACTTTTTCTTTGCAGGAAACAGAAGCTGGTGGTAACTCAGGTTCACTTGGATCCAGTGAGAAGGTATCAAAACAAAAATAAGTCACAGACGCTGTTCGATCTATCTTTGGTAGCTCAGCAGGTTTTGTTGAACTGGCGGATGACTCATTTTGAGGCATATTCAGATAGATGTCGCTATTTGGTTGAATTGAGATCTGTGTTTTATTTGTGCTTAGTTGTTGTTCAATTGCAAGTGGCACGAGTTCCATTCCATTGTTGGCAACTCCGTTACTTTGTAGAGTAGAATCTTCAAACGTTATCAGTCTCTCTCTCTGCACTTCCTGTATGGTAGCGAGAGGAGATCGACAGCTACCCAGGAGCCCACGTGGCCTGCTATTCAGTATCGGCCACATAGTGTGGTTTGATCAGATCACTGGAGACAAATCTCTTTTCTTTCTTGCCAGCAAGGGGCGGAAGAAGTACTGTTCTTGTTCCTTCAACAGCCAGGACAGGTACAGGACCTCTGTAAGATGGTCCAAATTCTCTTTTGTCCACAATCTTTTCTCTGACCAGGTCCCCGATCTTTGTGACCCAGTCAGGTCTTGCCGGAACAGCTTTAACTTCCCCAGTGGCAGTGCGTTTTACTTGGATGATGCTTTGTAATGCCCAGAATTCATTGAGTTCCTGTAAAACAGCCAAACGATCATTCATGTCAAATCCTTTTTCATCCGACACTGTGCTGCCACCATCGAGGTCAGGTACCCACATTCTCATCCCAAACAGGACCTCGTATGGAGTACAACCTCCCAGGGAGCTTCTTGGCATGTTATTAAGTGCCCTTTGTACCCCATATAGGTCATTGACCCAACTGCCACCCGAGCCTAATACCCTTGCTGTTAAGGATCGCTTTAAGTCCCGGTTTTTCCTTTCCACAATTGAATTTCCCTCGGGATGATATGGAGAGGAGTACTGCAATGCCACACCCAAACTTCCCATGACTTCCTTGTAAGCCCGAGAGCTGAAAGCGGGGCCACGGTCAGAATGTAATGTGCAAATTGCGTATGTCCCTATGAAGACTTGCAAATCCTTTATAACAGTTCGGGCATCAGCCGAGCGCTGAGGCCAAACCCACTGAAATCTAGAGCATGAATCCACTGCCACCAAGATATACTTGTAAGCCCCATCAGATTGTAAGGGGCCACAATGGTCCAAATAGACACATGCGAGAGGTCTGTCTGATATCATTAACGGTGTCTGTGGTGGACGTGCTACGGTGGAACCCTTCATCTGCTGACAGATGTTGCACTTAGGAACATGCCTTTGTCTGTTTGGTTAGACCTGGCCACCAATAACGCTGTTTCAGTAATGAAACTGTTGCAGTGGAGGGGGTGTGGCTTGCCGCGAAAGAAAATGGCCGCAAGCTAAGAGAGCTCTGCGGGGCCGATCCAGTAATCCCCCCTAATATCCTGTCAATATCCACCAAAACAGGGCTGTGTACAACGAGAAAGAGATCGGAGGACATCCTGGATCCGGTGACATCAAAAGAAGGGGCCAAATCGGACATATGGGTGTGAAAGGACGAGCTTGGCGAGGATAGGCCCGAAAGCCCCGGGCTAAATTAGCACAGCTGGGCGGACGCACCTGAGGTGGAAAGAAGGGGCGTGAAGCAATAGGGCCTTGGGTCGAGTGGGAAGCCACCCCCCCTGGATGAACATCGCGCAGGACCCGGGAACCCTAACAACGGGCGAAGGAGAAATAAGCAAAAACGCCCACTACGGGTACAGGTCGGCCGGCAATGTGGAAGCGGCCTGCGACGAAATACACCACTGCGAAAGGTGGCGTGGAGTACAGCAGCACAAGAACTAACGGGCACAATACAACTGACCGGGAGGTCAGGGAAGGCAATGAATAAAGTTTGAAGAGAAAGGACTTGAAAGCTGCGGTGCGACTGAGGCAGTAAGTGAGTCACGGCGGCTGGAGAGCGCCGACTTGAAAGCAACAGAGTTGCTTGTACGGCAAAGCCTCCTGAACAGGAACAAAGACCAGGCCCTGCACATTGTAGGAGCGGTGACCCCCCCGCAGGGTAACGGGCGAACCAGGGAATCGAGGCACACGGATTGGGAGGCAGAGGGGACAAAATAGTCCGCAACGATGAGATCTGATAAGGAGGAATCCCAGGAAATCTTGAGTCTGAAACACGAGTGAATGAAGAGGAGGAAACAGGAGGCAAGGCGTAACTTGAGGTGAGATAAAGCGGAAATTACAGTGTGAACTCATACTACAGGAGGGGAGCTGCCACCTACCCCAGAGAGGATTAGATCATTAAAAGACCCCGTAGGAACAGATTTGGCAAGGTCCAGTCGGTAGACCGAGGATTGGCTCGGGCTGGGGGACGAGGATCAAGAGTCCCAGGCAGGAAAACCCGCAGGCCGCTAGGTGCTGAGATCATCCCTGGGCAGGCGGCGGTGAGTACTGCTGGGGCTCACGGTACCCCCTGAATCGAGTTGCCACTGCCCACTGTGCATAGGACTAAGGGACGAATCCAAAGGGATAAAGAACGGGCCCAGGAGCCATGACAGCCAGGAAGGGCCCTAGGGGAACCCAACAAATGAAGCTGGACAAATATACAGTGCCCAGGGACCACGCAGCTATGAACATGGATGAGATAGAACCAGGTACTAGATCACAATCCAATGTTGAAGCGGTGGGACCAACACAACAAGACATTATGACAACGTTGCAAGGAGTGCGAACGGACCTAGCTGGCAAGATAGACACAGCGACCACAGATGTGCCACTGATGAGAGCTGATCTGTGAAACATGGGGTCCAAGGTGAAAGAAATTGAAAAGGTTACACCCACTCTAGTGGGAGATACAAAAGCGCTACAGAAGCGAGTGTAGGAACTCTCCAACACGACGAAGGCACTGGAGGCAAAGCTTGAGGACCAGGAGGGTCGGTCTCACCAAAATAACATCCGAATGATAGGGGTGCCGGAACGGACAGAGAGACCCTCCATCGACCTGTACGTGGAGGATTTGATTATCAAGAGACTCCAATCTAGGGGCCTGTCCAAATACTTTTCAGTGGAAAGGGCCCATAGAGTACCCAGAACCAGGCCGAGACAGCCCCACAGCCCCCTATTATAGCACGTATCTTTAACTACAGGGACCGGAACATGAGCCTACAAGTTGCCTGGAGTGCCCCACGACTTAAGATAGACAATGCAACAATAACTTTCTATCCTTATTTTACTGCAAAGGTGCAACAAGGTCGGAGGACATTCCTGGAAGTAAAAAAAGCACTAAGTGCAAAGGACATACAATACTCCAAGCTCTTCCCGTCTACACTCCGGGTGACAGCAGAAGGTAAGATGTGGAGGTTCTCCACTCCGGAGGAAGCATGGGAGTGGTTACATGGGTGGCGGAGAGTTGGAAAACAGTGGCACACGAATGGCAGTGAAGGCAACGTAACAGACAACGAGGCAGAGGCAACTGAAGACGCTACACGAGGGTCCAGGAAACACATAAGCAATCATCCCCAGCCAGAAGATTGAGACGAAGTATGAACTGAAGCCCGGCAGGGAGTTGCGATGGATCTGATGGCGACCTAAAGACAGGGAATGAGGCTGGTACATCGAAAGGCGGGACTATGGCAAGAGACTGGATGTACAGATAACACAATACATTTAAGCTAGAGTCCGACTTTAGACTATTGATTTCATGTACAATTTGAGCTTAGTATGTCCTTAAGCAATACTGGGTATATAGCAGTCCCGAGAGAGGGGGGAGGGAAGGGACCCAGCGGACAAAGGCTTGGCCTAGGCCCGTCCAACGCACTAAAGTAGAGATATGGAGCGACAGGCGCTCTGCAATTTGGGGGGGTGGGTTGTTGCTTGCCCACCATGCAGGGTAGCAGGGAGGGGGGAGTTCTATAGTTGGGGGTTACAAATATACATGTTATTTGTTACAGGTATCAAATGCATAGACATTGTACATGAGGGAAGCGAAAGAAGGGCAAGGGTGGAGGGAAACACAGAGTCCCTAGACACAAGGGTGACAGCGACATATGCCCTGCATAAAACTACACCAAAGGGCACGAATGGTTTTGAAGAACACTGAGAGGCAGAGCCAATCCCCACCTGAAATACGCACCCCCGCTGGGCGTGATCTAATGCTCATGACATGGAATGTAAATGGACTGGGCAACAAAGTCAAGCGCACAATGGTATTGCAATATATCCGAAGACACACCCCAGATGTAGTCTTGTTACAAGAAACGCACTTAAAGGGTAATACATGCAAAGCGCTAGATAGATTTGGTTACAAACTACTGGCACATGCGGGGTTCACCTCAGGGTGCAGGGGGGTGGGAATATTAGCGAAAACGACGCTGCCACTAGTTCCTCAAAAGACATGGTACGACCAACTGGATAAATACATGGCACTCACAGGGGTGTGGGAGGGTAAGATTATTAACCGATGTTCGGTATACGTACCGCCCAAAATGCATTCTACCACACTAATAGAGCTGAGCGTACTGCTCCTAAAACTCCCAACTGGGATCTTGGTAATGGGTGGGGACTGGGATGGCGGGATGGACCCAAGTATAGACAGAATATTGAACACAAATAGGGAAGTGGGAGGAGACAGATTAAAGTCATTTGTGGAAGAAAATGGGTTTGTTAGATCTCTGGCGAGCGCACAACCCATTGGCCCGACAGTACACATATTTCTCAGCCGCACATCAAGGCCATTCTCGACTGGACTACTTACTGGCACACTCCTGTGGGGCAGGTAACTTCCGAGGAGAAATACATAGGGCAAGAGGCCTCTCTGACCACTCACCAGTGGAGGTCACACTGCAAGGACCCACCAGGAACTACACTCTTCCGCCCCGCTTAGACCCTTGGCTGTTCAAAAGTGGGCAGACACAAGACAAAATCCGCGAACGCACAAAAAAATACTTTCAGGATAACCAGGGGTCGGTAGACTCACAAGCAGTGCTCTGGGAGGCATGCAAAACGGTAATACGAGGCTTCACACAGGAACTGACAGGGGGGAGAAGAAAGAAAGGAAAGTACAATATGAAGCGCTTGAGAAGGAACTATTACAACTAGAGACTACAAATACGAACTCGACAGATCCAAATCCACTGATCAGTCATCAAATATGGCTTAAACAGAAAGAGATGCGAGATCTGGTGGAGGGAAAGGCTAGGGAATATAACAGGGCCACCCAGAGGAGTCCATACGAAGTTGGTGATAAAGCTACAAAGCTACTGGCATGGCTGGAAAAACAAGACAGGGAGCGAAATTGGGTACTGGAGGTTAAAAATACGAAGGGCGAACTCTGTGCAACAGGAGAAAGTATAGCGGAAGGCTTTGCAACCTTTTATGAACAGATATATCAATCTACCACAACCTGCACTATGGCGAACTGTGTCGAAGTCCTAAAGGATGTACGACTCCCCACACTTACGCAAGACGATAGGGAAGAACTAGATAGCGACATTACAGGAGAGGAAATCTGTGGGGCCATTGGAGGGCTCCAATCGGGAAAGGCAGCAGGGCCAAATGGTATACCTTTGGAATTATATAAAAGAGTGGCAACTTTAGTTGCCCCACACATGCTAAGTATGTTTGCAGAGTCATTACAGCAGGGCAGCCTACTGGAAAACCAAAGATCTTCTACGATAGTTTTCATCCCAAAACAGGGTAAACCTCAAGAGAGTTGTTCCTCCTATAGACCAATATCTCTGCTAAATGCAGATCGAAGGTCCTGGCCAAGGTATTGGCCACCAGACTCACTAAAGTAATAACAGGCCTGATACACCCAGACCAGTCAGGCTTCATGCCTAAGCGAAGCACTAGATTAAATCTTAGGTGTTTGTATGGTGTGATGCATGTAGCGAAGCTCAAACCAGACGAAAGTGCCGTACTATTGTCGCTAGACGCCCAAATGGCTTTTAACAGCATAGAATGGGATTATCTGTTTGCTGTGCTGGAGCGCTTTGGCCCTAAGTTAAGGGCCTGGATTAAGCTGTTATATACAAACCCAATAGCCAGAATATAAGTCAATGGTACAGAGTCAAGACAAGTGACGCTACACAAGGGTACAAGGCAGGGATGTCCACTCTCACCTATGCTGTTTGCAATTGCATTAGAACCACTGGCGGCGTGGGTTAGGAGCAACCCGATAATAAGAGGCATAATGATAGGAGAGGAGTGGGAAGAAAGAATCTTGTTATATGCAGATGAAAAACTCATGTATGTGACCAGACCTTATTCGACGGTACATCGAATTCTTCACATATTTCAGCTTTTTGGTAGTTACTCAGGTTACCAAATAAACTGGAGTAAGTCCCTAATGTTTGTGTTGGCAGGAGAAGTGCCGACTTTATCGACCGCAGGGAGTGCACTCCCGATCAAGGACAAATATAAATATTTGGGAATGATGATTTCACACACAGAACACGAATTCAGAGACGAGAATTTGACTCCCCAACTGCACAAATTGCGGAGCGACATGGTACACTGGAGAAAATTGCCGTTCTCATTGATGGGACGTGCCCCCATCTTTAAGATGATAGCACTACCACGCTTACTATATGTTCTACTAAACACTTGTTATATGGGGTTATATAGCCCTTAGATACATTGTCGACATTGCTAAGTTAGCATGAGTTTTGCTTGCCCTATGCTGCTGCTTTTGCGCATGCCTCTGCTAAGAGTTTGTTTTCGCGACACTTTGCCTCTGCCCTGTACATGATAACAGATTGTTTTTCACGTTCTCAGCTTTCCCTTCAATTCTGTCTGAACATAATGTGCAAGGTCGGTCAACAATGTCTCTTGTTATTCTGTTCTGGTCAGTCCCTAGTACCTAGACAAAACATGTTACCAACAGCTGCAATGTGGAAGAATCGAGCTTTGATATAACGTTGTTGCATGTTTTTGAAACACACTCGAAGAAAGCCTGCTCCATGGAGCTGAGCTCTACTGTTCCTATGATGTAAACCTTTGCGTTTAGGCTTTCAGGTAGGGGTCTGCTAATAATGCCTTGAGATTTTCTGTTATATAAAATAACTTCTTACTGACGTGGGGAGGGTGATTAGGCCCAGTTATTTTGCCTTTTTCACAGTCTTTATAAAATGATGACTCCTTTTATATTCTATGGTATTGTAACAATGCTAATGATTCTTGCCTTATGCATTTTGCTGCTAGTTGTGGTTTGCATACTGTTTTATGAATCACTATAGTCAAAATAAAAAATTTTGAACTTATTTAGTGACTCTGATTATTTTTATTGTGGACAAGTACGTGAGAGCAAAAGAGTGTCTTGTTCCCGCGACTCTGAGGTGAGTCGGGAGTGCTCGTGTTCTGGATTGTCTAAACATTCGTAGCTTCTTGATATTTGTAGGAGACCGAATGAGACACTATTGCTAGTCGGTTGGGATTTTGGGTACTAAGGTGATAGGAGGTACACCCCTATTTACTGAGGTCCTGTTTTCTTGTGCATAGTTCTGTGTATGAGCAGAATCCCCGCAACATGGCGCCGCCAACGTTTGGTCTGGTTCTTATCTGCGAGGCGCTTGAGTAGTACTCGTGCTGGTCCACAATACCCTCACTTCTGTTTCCGGAGACAGCTGTGACGGAGTAACCTCCTATATTGACATTTTATAGGTTTATTCAAGCTTGAAGTTTTAAAAGGTATTTCTTTTCTTATAACCCGTGTTTGCGCTGCCACTCTTTAAGTTGTTCTACTGTCTTCTCTGTAATGGCTGTAGTTGATATTCCGGCTCATAGCAGAGCCGCGCTGAGGGCACACTTGACTCATTATGCAGTCCCTGATGCTGGGGCCGCACTTATTTTTGTGGTAGAAGCCGATCCGGCTCAACAGTTTGAAGTTTTTTACTCTTGGGTCACCTTTCCGGCAGTGGATGGCACTGATGATTTGTTTCACACATATGCTGCCACTGCCGTTCCTCAGCAGTATCAGCCTTATAGAGCTCTTGAAATTATGCTTACAGCTTGGCAACACCGTATTTGGTTTAATGGCGCCCTTCCTCATCCATTAACGGCAGTCCGTTTAGGCCCTTTATCTATAGATGGGGCCACATGGTTCGTTTTGGCTGGGTTTACCCCACACCCACGTGCTTTTACAACTGCAACTTTGGCAGAGCTCCGCGTCTTACATACATCGTTAGTGCGCGTATATAGAGCGGTAATACAGTACGTAACCCGCACCGTCCAGGTGGGACCACCTGGTGCTGCAGTACAACCTGCGGGTCCTGGTGGCATCACCATCAGTCCCGTTATAGTTAATTCTGTCATGGGCAAGCGCCCACAGAATAAGGATGAATTTCCTTATTGGCTTGCTGAAAAATTTGGACAGATAGAAGCTGTCTTTCCTAATACCACTCCTGTGGATAAACACAGGATCTTAACTATTAGTTTACCAAAAGACTTAATTTCCGAATTGGCTGATTTTAACACCTGGGGCAGGGTGTTTGCAGCGGTATATTCTATGTGTTTCGGCACCCCCTCCATGACCGTACTCCCCTCTGTGATTAAACGCGTTCAAGATGAACACGGAGCAGAAGCGGCTGTCGAGCTGGGATGAGACTGGTGGGAGTGTTCGACGTGGTTGCTGATATGATCCTTGCGAATGTTAAAGGCGATGCCGTTAGCTTTCAAGTAGCAAACCGCTTAGAAGCGGTCGCGGAGGCTGACAGACCACGAGAATTACCAAAGATTATTGCGAAGGCTTATAAAACCATAGGCCGCAATAGTCTGGGAAATAAGCCTACAACTCGAACACAAACGTAGCCTCCAATTCAACAGAAAGCCCAGCCTGACAAGGATGGGTGCCCTTTCTTTCCTAAAAAGAATTGGCAAAGAAAAAAGAAACAGGGTTCCCAGCAGCAGAAGCAGGGTTCGCGCGCCAGTTCACCGACCCCTGATGCATCTGAACGTACTTATGACTTGCGCGATCACGCTAAAATTAAGTCTCCTGAAAGATTTCAGGTTCCTGACCAGCGTTCTCCTTGTTCTTTACAGGGAACATCGGGCTCACAAGCCGGTGGAGGGGATCGCCAGGATCGGGGTAGAAGTCAACCTGCGTCACAACTTCGTGAACAGCCTCAACAGTTTGAAGTCAAGGACAAGCAGAGTGATTTCGCACAAACCCGACCTCCTTTTCAAAAGAAAAAGGTTGCCGCTTTAACAGCAAGATATGCCACAGACGGTGAGGACGCGACTCCTGGATTGGACATAGGCAGTGACTCTGCTCGACAGCGCGGCTGAAGTTACCATAGTCAGGGAGGCTCTACGTCCCCGTCTGGATATGACAGCAACTGACACATTTGTTACAATTGAGACTGCAGATACCCGGGTTGCCCCCCCGGATAGACTACACGAAGTCCTTTTCCAAATTGAAGGTGATATACTGCGTCCCATTAAGGTTGTGTTCTGGGAGAATCTAACCACTACATATGACATTTTATTGGCGGAGAAAGATTGGCCGCCACCCTTTGTGTTAGCCTCTTCTAGAGGGGAAGATGTGATACTTCCGAGTTTTTCACCTTGTGTCCCTGAGGAACGAGCGCAGGCTCTTGCGGAGGAATGGGCTTTGGCCTTAGCCCCAGCGGTGTATCGCAATCAGGTGGGTTGGGACGTTGATTCGCCAGCTCATGAAATACCATTGCGCTCTATGCCACAACCTCAACCTCAATATCCCATCAAACGAGAAGCGAAGGCTTCCGTTTGTGACATTCTAAGACAATTGGAGTATCAGGGGGTCATTGAGTCATTTGTATCACCTATGAATAATCCTCTCTGTACTGTTCCTAAACCTGATGGTTCTTTTCGGATTGTATTGGATTATAGAAATTTGAACAGCCATTGCCGCACCTTTGCGGTACAAAACACACACAGTTCAGCGCTGGTGAATAATATTGTTCGTAAAAAAATACAAACGACACTTGACATTTCGAATGGTTTCTACAGTCACAATCTCGACCGTGCGAGTGGTGACCTGACAGCATTCAGTGGCGTCGGAAATCAGAAAAAATTTACACGATTGCCTATGGGGTATAAGAATAGCCCCGGGGAATTTGCGGCGCGCATTGTGTCTTTGTTGCATGACATTGACCCTGAGGCCTTGTCATACGTTGATGACATCTATTTGACTGACGACGACCTCGCCCCGCATCTTGACTGAGTCGGCCATATAATAATGTCTTTTGCCGACTATGGTTATAAATTTAATTTTGCAAAGTCACACATTGCCCATCTGGCAGTGCTCTTTTTGGGCTACGAGCTCAATAATGAGGGAAAGGATCTAGCACCTCACTTCCTAGAGAAATGTGCACATTTACAACCACCTTCTTCTTTGAAAAAGTTACAATCCCTGCTGGGTTTTTTGAACTTCGGGAGGACTTACATTCCCGATTATGCCCAGCATATCAAACCGCTTTATGCGTTGATGCAACCTAAGTTTTCATCTGCCAGCTGGCTTCCGGAACATACTTCCGTTCTGCAGTCTTTGCAGGTGTATTTGCTTGCGACTAACTTCTTAATGACTCGTGATAACACCACCAACCTGGTAATACGTATCATTTCAGGGGCAGTGGGTATCACGTACTTAACATTCAATGAAGGAGACACAATACCTATTGCATACAAATCACACTTGTACACTGCGGCTGAAATGCGTTTTTCCTCTGTGGAGAAAATCTTGACTGCAGTGCAGATGGCTATTCTAAAGGAACGCTCACTTGCGCAGGGCAAACGCATTCTTATGGTCACTCCCTTCCCTGCTTTGGAAGCGGTGACTAAAGCTAGTGTGCCTAACTCTAAGGCATTGCACCCACATTGGATTCAGTGGGCTACTTCTTTGATGTCGATACAAAAGGGGATGATGGACGGAACGTTTGAGCCAATCAAAACACTCACCCCCAGTCAACTGATCTGGGTTTAATCCATCATCATTCTTTAGCTCACTCCACCACCCCAGTTCAGACATGGCCATATGCAAATCAGTCTGACCCTGTGCCTCATGGGAACAGTCCAGCCCGAACTGCCAAGCCATGTCTTCCCTGGACCGGAAACAAGCCTCCTAGGACCGGTTTCTGGCATTTCAGCCGTCATCAGCCAGGCTTGCTTGAATCCAGTGGCAAAGTGAGCAAGGGACCCACGTCTGGGCATACCCCCGCCAACTTAGGGCGACCAAAGCGATACAAAAGGGGATGATGGACGGAACGCTTGAGCCAATCAAACACTCACCCCCAGTCAACTGATCTGGGTTTAATCCATCATCATTCTTTAGCTCACTCCACCACCCCAGTTCAGACATGGCCATATGCAAATCAGTCTGACCCTGTGCCTCATGGGAACAGTCCAGCCCGAACTGCCAAGCCATGTCTTCCCTGGACCGGAAACAAGCATCCTAGGACCGGTTTCTGGCATTTCAGCCGTCATCAGCCAGGCTTGCTTGAATCCAGTGGCAAAGTGAGCAAGGGACCCACGTCTGGGCATACCCCCGCCAACTTAGGGCGACTCAAAGCTGATACAAAAGGGGATGATGGACGGAACGCTTGAGCCAATCAAACACTCACCCCCAGTCAACTGATCTGGGTTTAATCCATCATCATTCTTTAGCTCACTCCACCACCCCAGTTCAGACATGGCCATATGCAAATCAGTCTGACCCTGTGCCTCATGGGAACAGTCCAGCCCGAACTGCCAAGCCATGTCTTCCCTGGACCGGAAACAAGCATCCTAGGACCGGTTTCTGGCATTTCAGCCGTCATCAGCCAGGCTTGCTTGAATCCAGTGGCAAAGTGAGCAAGGGACCCACGTCTGGGCATACCCCCGCCAACTTAGGGCGTACCAAAGCGATACAAAAGGGGATGATGGACGGAACGCTTGAGCCAATCAAACACTCACCCCCAGTCAACTGATCTGGGTTTAATCCATCATCATTCTTTAGCTCACTCCACCACCCCAGTTCAGACATGGCCATATGCAAATCAGTCTGACCCTGTGCCTCATGGGAACAGTCCAGCCCGAACTGCCAAGCCATGTCTTCCCTGGACCGGAAACAAGCATCCTAGGACCGGTTTCTGGCATTTCAGCCGCCATCAGCCAGGCTTGCTTGAATCCAGTGGCAAAGTGAGCAAGGGACCCACGTCTGGGCATACCCCCGCCAACTTAGGGCGACCAAAGCGATACAAAAGGGGATGATGGACGGAACGCTTGAGCCAATCAAACACTCACCCCCAGTCAACTGATCTGGGTTTAATCCATCATCATTCTTTAGCTCACTCCACCACCCCAGTTCAGACATGGCCATATGCAAATCAGTCTGACCCTGTGCCTCATGGGAACAGTCCAGCCCGAACTGCCAAGCCATGTCTTCCCTGGACCGGAAACAAGCATCCTAGGACCGGTTTCTGGCATTTCAGCCGTCATCTGCCAGGCTTGCTTGAATCCAGTGGCAAAGTGAGCAAGGGACCCACGTCTGGGCATACCCCGCCAACTTAGGGGCGACCAAAGCGATACAAAAGGGGATGATGGACGGAACGCTTGAGCCAATCAAACACTCACCCCCAGTCAACTGATCTGGGTTTAATCCATCATCATTCTTTAGCTCACTCCACCACCCCAGTTCAGACATGGCCATATGCAAATCAGTCTGACCCTGTGCCTCATGGGAACAATCCAGCCCGAACTGCCAAGCCATGTCTTCCCTGGACCGGAAACAAGCATCCTAGGACCAGTTTCTGGCATTTCAGCCGTCATCAGCCAGGCTTGCTTGAATCCAGTGGCAAAGTGAGCAAGGGACCCACGTCTGGGCATACCCCCGCCAACTTAGGGCGACTAAAGCGATACAAAAGGGGATGATGGACGGAACGCTTGAGCCAATCAAACACTCACCCCCAGTCAACTGATCTGGGTTTAATCCATCATCATTCTTTAGCTCACTCCACCACCCCAGTTCAGACATGGCCATATGCAAATCAGTCTGACCCAGTGCCTCATGGGAACAGTCCAGCCCGAACTGCCAAGCCATGTCTTCCCTGGACCGGAAACAAGCATCCTAGGACCGGTTTCTGGCATTTCAGCCGTCATCAGCCAGGCTTGCTTGAATCCAGTGGCAAAGTGAGCAAGGGACCCACGTCTGGGCATACCCCCGCCAACTTAGGGCGACCAAAGCGATACAAAAGGGGATGATGGACGGAACGCTTGAGCCAATCAAACACTCACCCCCAGTCAACTGATCTGGGTTTAATCCATCATCATTCTTTAGCTCACTCCACCACCCCAGTTCAGACATGGCCATATGCAAATCAGTCTGACCCTGTGCCTCATGGGAACAGTCCAGCCCGAACTGCCAAGCCATGTCTTCCCTGGACCGGAAACAAGCATCCTAGGACCGGCTTCTGGCATTTCAGCCGCCATCAGCCAGGCTTGCTTGAATCCAGTGGCAAAGTGAGCAAGGGACCCACGTCTGGGCATACCCCCGCCAACTTAGGGCGACCAAAGCGATACAAAAGGGGATGATGGACGGAACGCTTGAGCCAATCAAACACTCACCCCCAGTCAACTGATCTGGGTTTAATCCATCATCATTCTTTAGCTCACTCCACCACCCCAGTTCAGACATGGCCATATGCAAATCAGTCTGACTCCTGTGCCTCATGGGAACAGTCCAGCCCGAACTGCCAAGCCATGTCTTCCTGGACCGGAAACAAGCATCCTAGGACCGGTTTCTGGCATTTCAGCCGTCATCAGCCAGGCTTGCTTGAATCCAGTGGCAAAGTGAGCAAGGGACCCACGTCTGGGCATACCCCGCCAACTTAGGGCTTACCAAAGCGATACAAAAGGGGATGATGGACGGAACGCTTGAGCCAATCAAACACTCACCCCCAGTCAACTGATCTGGGTTTAATCCATCATCATTCTTTAGCTCACTCCACCACCCCAGTTCAGACATGGCCATATGCAAATCAGTCTGACCCTGTGCCTCATGGGAACAGTCCAGCCCGAACTGCCAAGCCATGTCTTCCTGGACCGGAAACAAGCATCCTAGGACCGGTTTCTGGCATTTCAGCCGTCATCAGCCAGGCTTGCTTGAATCCAGTGGCAAAGTGAGCAAGGGACCCACGTCTGGGCATACCCCGCCAACTTAGGGCGACCAAAGCGTACAAAGGGGATAATGGACGGAACGCTTGAGCCAATCAAACACTCACCCCCAGTCAACTGATCTGGGTTTAATCCATCATCATTCTTTAGCTCACTCACCACCCCAGTTCAGACATGGCCATATGCAAATCAGTCTGACCCTGTGCTCATGGGAACAGTCCAGCCCGAACTGCCAAGCCATGTCTTCCTGGACCGGAAACAAGCATCCTAGGACCGGCTTCTGGCATTTCAGCCGCCATCAACCAGGCTTGCTTGAATCCAGTGGCAAAGTGAGCAAGGGACCCACGTCTGGGCATACCCCTGCCAACTTAGGGCTGACCAAAGCGATACAAAAGGGGATGATGGACGGAACGCTTGAGCCAATCAAACACTCACCCCCAGTCAACTGATCTGGGTTTAATCCATCATCATTCTTTAGCTCACTCCACCACCCCAGTTCAGACATGGCCATATGCAAATCAGTCTGACCCTGTGCTCATGGGAACAGTCCAGCCCAAACTGCCAAGCCATGTCTTCCCTGGACCGAAACAGCATCCTAGGACCGGTTCCTGGCATTTCAGCCGCCATCAGCCAGGCTTGCTTGAATCCAGTGGCAAAGTGAGCAAGGGACCCACGCCTGGGCATACCCGCCAACTTAGGGCGACCAAAGCGATACAAAAGGGATGATGGACGGAACGCTTGAGACAATCAAACACTCACCTCCAGTCAACTGATCTGGGCTTAATCCATCATCATTCTTTAGCTCACTCCACCACCCCAGTTCAGACATGGCCATATGCAAATCAGTCTGACCCTGTGCCTCATGGGAACAGTCCAGCCCGAACTGCCAAGCCATGTCTTCCTGGACCGAAACAAGCATCCTAGGACCGGCTTCTGGCATTTCAGCCGTCATCAGCCAGGCTTGCTTGAATCCAGTGGCAAAGTGAGCAGGGACCCACGCCTGGGCATTCCCCGCCAACTTAGGGCTGACCAAAGCGATACAAAAGGGATGATGGACGGAACGCTTGAGCCAATCAAACACTCACCCCCAGTCAACTGATCTGGGTTTAATCCATCATCATTCTTTAGCTCACTCCACCACTCCAGTTCAGACATGGCCATATGCAAATCAGTCTGACTCTGTGCTCATGGGAACAGTCCAGCCCGAACTGCCAAGCCATGTCTTCCTGGACCGGAAACAAGCATCCTAGGACCGGCTTCTGGCATTTCAGCCGCCATCAGCCAGGCTTGCTTGAATCCAGTGGCAAAGTGAGCAAGGGACCCACGTCTGGGCATACCCGCCAACTTAGGGCTGACCAAAGCTGATACAAAAGGGGATGATGGACGGAACGCTTGAGCCAATCAAACACTCACCCCCAGTCAACTGATCTGGGTTTAATCCATCATCATTCTTTAGCTCACTCCACCACCCCAGTTCAGACATGGCCATATGCAAATCAGTCTGACTCTGTGCCTCATGGGAACAGTCCAGCCCGAACTGCCAAGCCATGTCTTCCTGGACCGGAAACAAGCATCCTAGGACCGGTTTCTGGCATTTCAGCCGTCATCAGCCAGGCTTGCTTGAATCCAGTGGCAAAGTGAGCAAGGGACCCACGTCTGGGCATACCCTCGCCAACTTAGGGCGACCAAAGCGATACAAAGGGGATGATGGACGGAACGCTTGAGCCAATCAAACACTCACTCCCAGTCAACTGATCTGGGTTTAATCCATCATCATTCTTTAGCTCATCCACCACTCCAGTTCAGACATGGCCATATGCAAATCAGTCTGACCCTGTGCCTCATGGGAACAGTCCAGCCCGAACTGCCAAGCCATGTCTTCCTGACCGAAACAAGCATCCTAGGACCGGTTTCTGGCATTTCAGCCGTCATCAGCCAGGCTTGCTTGAATCCAGTGGCAAAGTGAGCAGGGACCCACGTCTGGGCATACCGCCAACTTAGGGCGACCAAGTGTTACAAAGGGGATGATGGACGGAACGCTTGAGCCAATCAAACACTCACCCCAGTCAACTGATCTGGGTTTAATCCATCATCATTCTTAGCTCACTCCACCACCTCAGTTCAGACATGGCCATATGCAAATCAGTCTGACCCTGTGCTCATGGGAACAGTCCAGCATCGACTGCCAAGCCATGTCTTCCTGACCGAAACAAGCATCCTAGGACCGGCTTCTGGCATTTCAGCCGTCATCAGCCAGGCTTGCTTGAATCCAGGGCAAAGTGAGCAAGGGACCCACGTCTGGGCATACCCGCCAACTTAGGGCGACCAAGCGATACAAAGGCCGATGATGGACGGAACGCTTGAGCCAATCAAACACTCACCCCAGTCAACTGATCTGGGTTTAATCCATCATCATTCTTTAGCTCACTCCACCACCCCAGTTCAGACATGGCCATATGCAAATCAGTCTGACCCTGTGACTCATGGGAACAGTCCAGCCCAAACTGCCAAGCCATCTCTTCTGGACCGAAACAAGCATCCTAGGATCGGTTTCTGGCATTCAGCCATCATCAGCCAGGCTTGCTTGAATCCAGTGGCAAAGTGAGCAGGGCCCACGCCTGGGCATACCCCGCCAACTTAGGGCGTACCAAGCGATACAAAAGGGGATGGTGGACGGAACGCTTGAGCCAATCAAACACTCACTCCAGTCAACTGATCTGGGTTTAATCCATCATCATTCTTTAGCTCACTCCACCACCCCAGTTCAGACATGGCCATATGCAAATCAGTCTGACCCTGTGCCTCATGGGAACAGTCCAGCCCGAACTGCCAAGCCATGTCTTCCCTGGACCGGAAACAAGCATCCTAGGACCGGTTTCTGGCATTTCAGCCATCATCAGCCAGGCTTGCTTGAATCCAGTGGCAAAGTGAGCAAGGGACCCACGTCTGGGCAACAACTGGGGTGGTGGAGTGAGCTAAAGAATGATGATGGATTAAACCCAGATCAGTTGACTGGGGGTGAGTGTTTGATTTGCTCTAACGCTCCGTCCATCATCCCCTTTGGTATCGCTTTGTTCGCCCTAAATTGGCACGGTATGCCCAGACGTGGGTCCCTTGCTCACTTTGCCACTGGATTCAAGCAAGCCTGGCTGATGACGGCTGGAATGCCAGAAACCGGTCCTAGGATGCTTGTTTCCGGTCCAGGGAAGACATGGCTTGGCAGTTCGGGCTGGACTGTTCCCATGAGGCACAGGGTCAGACTGATTTGCATATGGCCATGTCTGAACTGGGGTGGTGGAGTGAGCTAAAGAATGATGATGGATTAAACCCAGATCAGTTGACTGGGGGTGAGTGTTTGATTGGCTCAAACGTTCCGTCCATCATCCCCTTTGTATCGCTTGGTCGCCCTAAGTTGGCGGGGGTATGCCCAGACGTGGGTCCCTTGCTCACTTTGCCACTGGATTCAAGCAAGCCTGGCTGATGACGGCTGGAAATGCCAGAAACCGGTCCTAGGATGCTTGTTTCCGGTCCAGGGAAGACATGGCTTGGCAGTTCGGGCTGGACTGTTCCCATGAGGCACAGGGTCAGACTGATTTGCATATGGCCATGTCTGAACTGGGGTGGTGGAGTGAGCTAAAGAATGATGATGGATTAAACCCAGATCAGTTGACTGGGGTGAGTGTTTGATTGGCTCAAACGTTCCGTCCATCATCCCCTTTTGTATCGCTTTGGTCGCCCTAAGTTGGCGGGGGTATGCCCAGACGTGGGTCCCTTGCTCACTTTGCCACTGGATTCAAGCAAGCCTGGTTGATGACGGCTGAAATGCCAGAAACCGGTCCTAGGATGCTTGTTTCCGGTCCAGGGAAGACATGGCTTGGCAGTTCGGGCTGGACTGTTCCCATGAGGCACAGGGTCAGACTGATTTGCATATGGCCATGTCTGAACTGGGGTGGTGGAGTGAGCTAAAGAATGATGATGGATTAAACCCAGATCAGTTGACTGGGGGTGAGTGTTTGATTGGCTCAAACGTTCCGTCCATCATCCCCTTTTGTATCGCTTTGGTCGCCCTAAGTTGGCGGGGGTATGCCCAGACGTGGGTCCCTTGCTCACTTTGCCACTGGATTCAAGCAAGCCTGGCTGATGACGGCTGAAATGCCAGAAACCGGTCCTAGGATGCTTGTTTCCGGTCCAGGGAAGACATGGCTTGGCAGTTCGGGCTGGACTGTTCCCATGAGGCACAGGGTCAGACTGATTTGCATATGGCCATGTCTGAACTGGGGTGGTGGAGTGAGCTAAAGAATGATGATGGATTAAACCCAGATCAGTTGACTGGGGGTGAGTGTTTGATTGGCTCAAACGTTCCGTCCATCATCCCCTTTGTATCGCTTGGTCGCCCTAAGTTGGCGGGGGTATGCCCAGACGTGGGTCCCTTGCTCACTTTGCCACTGGATTCAAGCAAGCCTGGCTGATGACGGCTGAAATGCCAGAAACCGGTCCTAGGATGCTTGTTTCCGGTCCAGGGAAGACATGGCTTGGCAGTTCGGGCTGGACTGTTCCCATGAGGCACAGGGTCAGACTGATTTGCATATGGCCATGTCTGAACTGGGGTGGTGGAGTGAGCTAAAGAATGATGATGGATTAAACCCAGATCAGTTGACTGGGGGTGAGTGTTTGATTGGCTCAAACGCTCCGGTCCATCATCCCCTTTTGTATCGCTTTGGTCGCCCTAAGTTGGCGGGGTATGCCCAGACGTGGGTCCCTTGCTCACTTTGCCACTGGATTCAAGCAAGCCTGGCTGATGACGGCTGAAATGCCAGAAACCGGTCCTAGGATGCTTGTTTCCGGTCCAGGGAAGACATGGCTTGGCAGTTCGGGCTGGACTGTTCCCATGAGGCACAGGGTCAGACTGATTTGCATATGGCCATGTCTGAACTGGGGTGGTGGAGTGAGCTAAAGAATGATGATGGATTAAACCCAGATCAGTTGACTGGGGGTGAGTGTTTGATTGGCTCAAACGTCTCCGTCCATCATCCCCTTTTGTATCGCTTGGTCGCCCTAAGTTGGCGGGGGTATGCCCAGACGTGGGTCCCTTGCTCACTTTGCCACTGGATTCAAGCAAGCCTGGCTGATGACGGCTGAAATGCCAGAAACCGGTCCTAGGATGCTTGTTTCCGGTCCAGGGAAGACATGGCTTGGCAGTTCGGGCTGGACTGTTCCCATGAGGCACAGGGTCAGACTGATTTGCATATGGCCATGTCTGAACTGGGGTGGTGGAGTGAGCTAAAGAATGATGATGGATTAAACCCAGATCAGTTGACTGGGGGTGAGTGTTTGATTGGCTCAAACGTTCCGTCCATCATCCCCTTTTGTATCGCTTTGTTCGCCCTAAGTTGGCGGGGGTATGCCCAGACGTGGGTCCCTTGCTCACTTTGCCACTGGATTCAAGCAAGCCTGGCTGATGACGGCTGAAATGCCAGAAACCGGTCCTAGGATGCTTGTTTCCGGTCCAGGGAAGACATGGCTTGGCAGTTCGGGCTGGACTGTTCCCATGAGGCACAGGGTCAGACTGATTTGCATATGGCCATGTCTGAACTGGGGTGGTGGAGTGAGCTAAAGAATGATGATGGATTAAACCCAGATCAGTTGACTGGGGGTGAGTGTTTGATTGGCTCAAACGTTCCGTCCATCATCCCCTTTGTATCGCTTTGGTCGCCCTAAGTTGGCGGGGGTATGCCCAGACGTGGGTCCCTTGCTCACTTTGCCACTGGATTCAAGCAAGCCTGGCTGATGACGGCTGAAATGCCAGAAACCGGTCCTAGGATGCTTGTTTCCGGTCCAGGGAAGACATGGCTTGGCAGTTCGGGCTGGACTGTTCCCATGAGGCACAGGGTCAGACTGATTTGCATATGGCCATGTCTGAACTGGGGTGGTGGAGTGAGCTAAAGAATGATGATGGATTAAACCCAGATCAGTTGACTGGGGGTGAGTGTTTGATTGGCTCAAACGTTCCGTCCATCATCCCCTTTGTATCGCTTTGGTCGCCCTAAGTTGGCGGGGGTATGCCCAGACGTGGGTCCCTTGCTCACTTTGCCACTGGATTCAAGCAAGCCTGGCTGATGACGGCTGAAATGCCAGAAACCGGTCCTAGGATGCTTGTTTCCGGTCCAGGGAAGACATGGCTTGGCAGTTCGGGCTGGACTGTTCCCATGAGGCACAGGGTCAGACTGATTTGCATATGGCCATGTCTGAACTGGGGTGGTGGAGTGAGCTAAAGAATGATGATGGATTAAACCCAGATCAGTTGACTGGGGGTGAGTGTTTGATTGGCTCAAACGTTCCGTCCATCATCCCCTTTGTATCGCTTTGGTCGCCCTAAGTTGGCGGGGGTATGCCCAGACGTGGGTCCCTTGCTCACTTTGCCACTGGATTCAAGCAAGCCTGGCTGATGACGGCTGAAATGCCAGAAACCGGTCCTAGGATGCTTGTTTCCGGTCCAGGGAAGACATGGCTTGGCAGTTCGGGCTGGACTGTTCCCATGAGGCACAGGGTCAGACTGATTTGCATATGGCCATGTCTGAACTGGGGTGGTGGAGTGAGCTAAAGAATGATGATGGATTAAACCCAGATCAGTTGACTGGGGGTGAGTGTTTGATTGGCTCAAACGTTCCGTCCATCATCCCCTTTGTAACACTTCCAACTCAAGCGGGGACTAACGGAGGACAGATACGAGCGGCGGAAGATGGGAAGAACATCATGAGACCCTCGTTGTCCTTAAATGTCGCCAGCAAGTAACTTTTTTTTTTGTACTTTCTGCTTGTTATCGGCCGCGTATCATCGCGGCCGCCATTTTGAATTTTTACCGCGATCGCGGAATTCCTGCACTTCAAGCTGGACCCCTCATTAAGTACTTCCTGATGTCTCTACCATTTCCTAACGCCTAGATGGTGCTTGACACTTCTTCATTTCAATAGGGTAAAAGTTTATAGGAAAACGCCAAGAGTCACGGAAAGTTTGCGATTTTTATGCTTGGCGGCCATTTTAAGTCTTATGAAGAGCCCTCACAGAAAATACTCTTCCTTATTTTCCCTCTGCTGACTGGTGGCAATTGCGGAGTGATTATTTACTAATGGCATTGACTATGTTTTAACGCATCCAGCTTATCTCAGTTTGGGTTACAGCGCATGTTCTCTCCTCAGAGCACCGAGGTATTAAGCTGTGTTTTGGCGCTAAGGCTGACTGAAGATTTGTGAGAGATCTGTTTGGTGGCCATCTTAGCTTCTCTGAGTAAGCACACATTGAAATTGTTTTCTTCCCTCCTATACTGCTGACTAGGAGTAGGAGTCTGGGGTCAGCGTTTTATGGGTAGAACAAAAGGAGTCCGATCCTCTCCGCCCAAAAGGCATATCTTTATAAAAATTCAATTTTTTTTACTGAGTTCTCTAAGATTGAGGACTCTCTACCATCTTCACACCAGTCTTCTCAAACAAATATGGATTCATCCTCTGGAACCTCTGGAAAATCTCTCACTAAGCGGCTTAAAAGGACCCTCCTTCACCACCCAAGTCCACCTCGCCTGTTTCGATGGAATTATTACTTGAGGAAATCAGGGCCCTTCGACCTTTCATGGAAGAGACTAATACCAAGCTGCAAACCCTAACAGATAATTGGTCTCAATTAGATGCGAGAGTCTCCTCAGTCGAAAATACTGTTTCCTCTTTGAAAGAGACATGTGTAACCGTTTCTCAATTACACTCCAACGTCTCTACACTCCAGAAACAGGTGGAAGATCTTGAAAACCGCAATAGACGGAACAATTTGCGTATCTACGGCCTGGAAGAAGGAGTTGAAGGTTCAGAACCGCCCACGTTCTTTAAGTCATTTCTCCCTAAACTACTTCACATGCCAGAGGGAACCCAACTCAACATTCAGCGGGCCCACAGATTGGGACGGGCTTCATCTCACACTAGCCCTTCACAGAGACCAAGAGGAGTTATTTTATATTTCTTGGAGTATACGGATTTGATGAAAGTGCTCGTAGCGGTTAAAGCTTCTCCAAGAATTGTCTGGTCAGGATCGCCTTTATTTTTTGCACAAGATTATTCTAAAGCTACTGCTAACAGACGTAAGGCTTTCCTCAACATGAGAGCTGATCTACGTTCCATGGGAGCCAGATATGGCCTGTTTCACCCGTGTCTCTTCAAGGTTACATATAACAACAAGACAACGTCGTATGAAGATCCGTTACGCTTGCAAAGTTTCATCAATTCATGCAAAACGACTGTCATGGACTCTTCTGGGCCTTCTTCCTCATTCAACATTTGATTGTTTAATAGTTTGCTTAAGGATGCTTCAGATCTGGTTTTCTTTGGCATAGTATCTTATTAACTTAGAAGTGCTTTTTCATAGTTTTTGATATTATTGTGCTGTTCTCATGAAGCGATACTATTTAATGAGTTATGGATCATTACTGTTGATCTCCTAGTATTGGAATGTTCTAATATTTGTTTCATGTGTTTGCCCCAATGCCTTTCTCAATCTCTATTTGGTATTGTCCCCACAGATTATTACCTTTGTATTGTGGTTTCTCCCCGACCCTCTGTTCCGTTGATCCTGGGTGTGTTGCCTGCTTCATGTGGCTCCATCCCCCCGTGTATACCTGAGTCTTCTTTCGTAAGTATGGTACTTTCATACATCCTCTTAGATATATTATTTGTTTTGTCTTTTGTTTTTTGTCTCTTTTCTGTAGTTTCTATTCTTTCATCAATTGATGTTTCTTGTTTTTTCAACTCTTCTTACCTCCTTATAATCACTATTCTTTTAGTCAGTACAACTGTAAATATCTTGACTCCTATGATACCCCTCTACCTTTCTACCTGGACTTTCTTTTTTCCTATCCTGTCACTTGATTCCCTTTCTTTATTCTGGTTATACGACTTGTCTATTATGCTTTGCTATGTAACTAAATCAATTATTTCCTTCCTGTTTTATTTCTCTTACTTTCTATACTGCTTCTATAATGAATTGGACTTATGTGCTACACTATTATTACAACCTGTTCTTAAGTGCTTATGTCATTAAAACTGATTACATGGAACGTTAGGGATTGAACTCTCCTATCAAGAGGCAGAGAGTTTTGAGCCATTTAGCCAAATTGGACGCTGATGTTGTATTCCTGCAAGAAACTCACCTCTCGGATGTTGAGTCATTGAAGTTGAGGAGGGGTTGGGTGGGGAAGTTTTCTACTCCCTGGAGATGGCAAGCGAAATGGAGTAATGATACTTTGCCGCAAATCCCTTTCATTTTCATTTGTGTCCCAAGAATCTGATCTTGATGGCAGATGGTTGAATGTCAAATTATCTTTGATAGGCGTTATAATCTCTCTTCTAAATGTTTATGCTCCTACTTGTGGTGAATCCTCTTTTGGCACACAATGGCTAAGCGAATTACTCACTGCATGGAGGACAATTTTATTTTAGCTGGAGATTGTAATCAGACTTTTGACCCATTTATCGACAGAAATTCTAAAGTCTCCTTTGTTCCCAACAAGCCCCATAAATCTTTTGTTCATGCTATAAATCAACATAAACTCTTGGATGCTTGGCGTCTTTGCAACCCGACCACTAGAGAGTATACCTTTTATTCCCCAGCTCACCAAACTCAATCAAGAATTGACTACATATTTGTATCGCATAACATTTCACAAACACTTACACATGCAGAGATTGGTCCCATCTTATTATCAGATCACGCCCCAATCTCGATTGGTATTGATATTCTTCCTAAGGATTCGGGCCCCAAAAGGTGGCGTTTTAACAATGCTCTCCTTTTGGACCCAAAGTTTACTGCCTCATTCTCTAACTTCTTCGAAGAGTTTTTGAGTTGAATCAAACCCAATCCATGCCTTTCTCCACTCTATGGGATGCATTCAAAGCCTCGGCGAGGGGTTTCATAATTAGCTATGTTGCAAAGAAACAGAAAATTTCCCGTAAGTTCACTAAAGATCTGCTTCAGGACATTAAAAGTTTGGAACACTCATTTTACACTTCACACTCGAAGGAATGTCTCACAACTCTCATAAAAGCCAAGATGCAATTTAATGAGAAGTCAACGGAGGACGCCTCATTATATCTGTTGAAATCCAGTGCAAAATTTTACGGGGGTAAAAATAAGGCAGGAAAAATATTGGCTAATTACTTAAAAGTTAAACATAACAGACTAAATATTGAATCTATCTATGATGAGCGTTCAGATTTAAAATTTAAAGACGCTGAAATACTGAACGAGTTCTCCACCTTTTACAAATCACTATACACTTCCGCAACACAGTCCTCTGAGCACTCCCTATTGCATTTCTTCTCTGATATCCAAAATCCCCAACACACGTTGCCGGACTTATCATCCCTGGAATTAGATCTAACACATCAAGAACTATTAATTGCTCTTCAACATCTCAAAAAGACAAAGCACCGGGACCAGATGGTCTCACCGTAGAATTCTATCAACATTTTTCTAAACTCATAATGCCCAAGTTACATTCTCTAATCGATTCCTTCACCACACTAGGTAGCTCCTCGGGTTCTTTTTCGGAAGCACATATATGCCTTATACCAAAAGAGGGCAAGGACTCTAAATATTGTAAAAATTACAGACCTATATCCTTGGTCAATATTGATTATAAATTTTTTTCCAAAGCATTAGCATTACGTTTGGATTCCTACTTACCTGATTTATTGGGAAAAGAACAATCTGGTTTCGTTAAGGGTAGGTTCATAACTGATAATACGAGACTCCTTTTTAACGTTTTATCTAAATCTTCCCACTTAAAGCAATCCCTTGTGGCAATAGCTCTAGATGCTGAAAAGGCGTTTGACAGAGTCGAGTGGACTTATTTATTTTATACTCTCAAACAGTTCGGCTTTGGCCCTAAGTTTACATCCCTCATCTCTCTCCTCTATTCTAATCCATGTGCGGCTGTATGCGCCAACGGCTTGATTTCCCCATATTTTGAGCTGGGGAGAGGAGTGCGACAGGGTTGCCCTCTTTCCCCCTTCCTTTTTAATTTGGCTTTGGAACCTTTTCTCTCTAAACTACGTCAAAATCCAAATTTACATGGTTTTCAAACATTGAACTCCCATATTAAACTTGCAGCCTACGCTGACGATATTTTGATTTTATGTCTAAACCAAGTGACTCGATCCCTGCCTTTTGGCAGAGGTACGAGCTTATTCTAATATCTCCGGCTATAAGTTAAACAACGATAAATGTGAGATCTTACCCCTGACTAAGTTTGCTTTTAAATCGGATTATATTGCTTCCAATTTTACTTGGAGCCCGAATCATATTAAATATCTCGGATTACATGTTACTTCTTCAATATCAGACACAGTATCACTATGCATGAATAAATGTATACAAAAATCTCAGACTTAGCTGCCAAATGGCATCCCCTCTATTTGTCCTGGTGGGGCCGCCTGGACACCATAAAGATGATGTTGTCCCCTATAATTTTATATACTGTTTCCAACATTCCAGTCCCTATTTCCGCCAAATTTTTAAAAAGATCAATTCCTCCTTATCTTCCTTCCTATGGAATAATAAGAGGTCCTGAATGTCCCTATTTAGATTAATACGCCCTAAGGCGGAAGGCGGGGTCAACTTTCCAGATTTTCAAGCATACCAGAAGGCATTCCTCTTACGCCAAGCCTCTCGTTGGTTGCTTGACCCCACGGAAGATTGTCCTTTATGGACTACAGTTGAACGTCTTTTTTTATCCCCTTTCTCTTTTCATGAATACCTTTCTTTTTCACGCAAACCACAGGCCTTGTCCACTCCCATAATCAAACTGACCTCTAAACTTTTGGGACCCACATCTACTCTCACACATAACAATATAGATTAATTCCTTAATTCAACAATCTGGCATAACAAAAATCTGACTATTCGTAATAAACCATTCTATTGGAAGACCTGGCGACAGAAAGGTCTAATGTGGATACATCAATTATTCGCACAATTGGACTTTTTATCTTTTCCCTCACTCAGTCAAGTATTTAACCTACCTGCCTCCTTCATTCATAAATATAATCTACTTAAGAAGGCTGTGATGGATAGATACACTCATCTCTCGGGCACGCCCATTGCTCCAATTGTTTTGGATCCTCCTTCACAACTTCATACTTTGTTAAAAACCATGCCCAAAGCTTCCACTATATATAGTTTTTTGCAGGGCAAGGACAGCATTAGGCAGAAGTCTAAAACAGAGGAGGCATGGGAACAGGATTTCATGGTATCTTGGCCAGTGTCTTTGTGGAATAAAATATGGCTCAAATTACGTAAGTCATCTAGAGCAGCTAACATAATACAAACGCTTTTTTTTGTATATAACAGACTTTTTCTCACACCAGCTGTCTTAAGTAAAAGTTTTGCGACTGCATCAGATGTTTGTTGGACATGTTCTACTCCGAACGCTAATTTATTTCATATGTTATTCTCTTGTCCAAATGTATATAATTTCTGGAAGCAGGTATGGTCTCAAATTAACCTAATTTTTGGAGCTAAATTTTCTTTTTCTTTCACTCATGTTTTTTTGGGAAGTCTCTCACCTTGTTGGGAGAAGGTTACCCTTAATGTTAAAATTATTGATTTACTATTAGCGGTTGCATTTCAGCAAATCACTGTAAATTGGAAGGATTTCACAAAAATCTCTTATAAGGCATGGTGGTATGCTGTTTGCCATAATCATAGGTTGGACACCTCCTTTGTTTATCCCATACATATGGCAGCGAAACGTCTAGATTTGTGGTCACCTGTTACAATATATCTTGATGCATGTGCCAAACGATATTACCAGCTGCAACCATTTCAGCAAAAAGTTCTAAAACCCCTTGATTCCCCAATCGTTCCTAGAATATTTGTTATTCCACTTTTCTTAATGATTTATTTTTTATTGTATCATTTCTTCTTTATTTAATCATAAGTCTGATTCGCTTATCCTTATTGTAGCAAAGCTTACCTTTATTGTAGCAAATTTTATTGTAATGACAGGAATTTAATGTTATGAACTCTGTACTGACACCTTTATTTATATCAATAAAAATTTTCTTTTTGAACTGAAAAAAAAATTAGTGATAGAGCAGCCATCACCTCCTAGTGGCACCACATTGCTTGATGTGTGCAACACAGTTTGCATAGTCAGTTACATCTGAAAGAACAGCTACTCACACAACTTGCATTTACTAAGTACCTTTAAATTAGCTTCTCCTTGTCACCAATTGCAAGAGAAATAGCCCTAACAGGTACCAGAAGCATTACAGCTGTGCTGATTTAGAAAAATCGTTTTCATTAGGAAGTGTCTGAGGATTGGCTCCTCCTTTTATTTGTTCATGACTGAGAATTTTCCAACCAAAAGATTAAGAACTAGCACGGGGTGGTTCTCTAAATCTGAAATGGTCCAATGGTGAATGAAACAGACACGTTTTTGCCTTTCCCTCATTGTAGTTAGTTACACAAATATTAGCTCTCGTGTACCAGTTGATTCAAACATTCCCATAAAATTGTGTTGAGGACTAAAGGTCTGGTGGTGTGCACTCCGACTTCAGGCAGGATAAGGGGGTTCCAAAAGAGTAAATATGGCCCACAAAATCATCGATTCCACAAATGTCCTTAGATCGCCTTCTTAAAATCGGGTGCAGATGTTTCTGTATTTATGCATCTCTGAATGAGATCTATACAACTCAAAAAATTCTGAAATGGGTTCTATGTCCCATAGGTTCGGAGGCCATGGTGTCTGATTGCAGGATGTGGTGATTCATGGTCATAGTGGTGGAGTACGGGGCATAGAAAATTACCAAACCTTGCACCTAGAGCTCGCTATGCATTGCAAAAGATTATGCACAGTGGGCTTAAGAGGCATGGCGACGAGCACAGACATTTCAAGATGTCATGGCTTGTGCTCACAGTTTACTGCATATGGCTGATGTTGGCAGGGTGCCGGGTATGGATGTTTTGGTGACATGGTGATAGAACAGAGGCTCATGTGTCCAGGGGCACAACACCGAGGCAGAGGACATAGACAAATGGCAAAATCATAATTTGTTCACAGAGCTCAGTGCAAACTGTTAAAGAGTGTGCATAGTGAGTTTGGGAACAGAGTTGTGAAGTGGACATGTTTCTGTAGGTCAAAACATGCACTCAGAACCTCCTGTAGGTTTGGGGGATGGTGGTGAAGCATTGCAGTTTACGGGACACAGTGGTAAGACACACCTTGTGATGAAAGGCTATATCCTTTACCTTAAACCTGCTCATAGGCTGCTGCACATAGCCTGAAGGACATGCCTACTTGGTTTGGGAGACATAGTGTCCGGGTATATGGTGTAACCAACAGTCTCAGCCTGGGCCTACAGCATACAGCATACTGTACATGGCCATGTGCAGTTGGTTTCAGGAGCATTGAGGAGGGGTGCAGGGCATCATAGTTTGGGAAGCACAGTGTCCAGAGAGTCCTCAGCATATTTGGAAAGACAAGTTGGTGGTGAATAGTGTGTGGCCAAAGACCATGCATGGAGCCAGGAGTTCACTCTTCACAGCTAGATGCTGTTTTCAATCGGTTTAGTGGATATAGTGGTGAAGTGTAGTATTTGGCAGCAGGCAACCTCTTGTGCTAACAGCTTACTGTGGACTCAGAGGGCATAGTGGTGCAATGCAGGCTTTGGTGGTTTGAAAGCATGATTGTGGGGCACAGGTCAAAGACATTCAGGGTTCATGGTGGTGAGGTGCAAGGTAGCTCACTGAACATTGCCTCAGCCCATGCGCAATGTATTTCGATGGTGTATTTGCAGGAATTTAATTCATGAACATGAATAGGACAGAGATGGACACTTCTGAGAAAAGATTTGTTAACTCACACTAATCATGACAAGATTACCGACAGCTAAGGAATTCCTCAACCTCATAATTAATACATCACTATTAAATTCACCAGAATTCACCTGTAACCACTTGATATTTTGCCTTGAACCTGCATAGCACATTTCTTACCTTATTGTTGAGCTACACCAAGCAGCCTCAAGTATTTTTAGACACACTGTGCTTCAAATGGGCTTACATCAAACATCTTCTGGCACAAACAACAGGTTTTCAGATGTGTCCAGAAGTCCTGTGAGCCTTGTGTAACATCCTGTGCTGTTTCTCAACTTTCGGATCACACGTTGGAACCAGCGACTCTTGCGTACAGGTGAAACTGTGAGGCCATCACGCTTATTGCATTGAACCATACTGAGAAGCTGCGTGCGGCACTCTCCAAGACTCTCCTAGGACCTGGAGCTGTAAGGGCTCCTCTTCTCTGCATTAGCCTGCAACCACCAAGCAGCATGTCTCTCTGGACTGGATGATTTAGTCTGGTTCGTACAGCTTGCTTTCTGGAGACCAGAGTCCCTGCTGGACCTGGACACTTTCTGAGCAGCAAGATCAGAGGCTCCACGCTCCCCTCCTTCAATGGATGACTTTGGGAAGAGCCTCACACTGGTGGGAGCTGCCTATCAGTTAAGGGACCCAAGGCACTCTTCTCTAGTATTGAGCGAGCATGCACACAGCCGTGTGTTTTTTAATATAATGGCCAACCGATGCATCCCACCAGCCTTCATGCAAACCTGTGGCACAACTCCTGGAAAAGATTAATTCCTGACACTAATTTTTCATAAATGAAAACAATTATGATCCATCCACTTCCATGGCAATTTAACATGAACAAATAACACATCACTGTTTATACATAGGACACGGTCAGTTCAGTCTGTGTTGGTTGGCAAATGCTAATAATGTCTCTCGATTGGCAACTAAAGTAAGCAGATAGCTTCTCTCTCAGTACTGTGTTAGCTAATCTAAATGCAAAATTCAAAAGATTAGAGGGCAGTGCAGCGCTTACCAGAATCTCCTCTGCTGCAGGAATGGGGGTAGGCTAGAAGAGGGGTGGAGCTATGGGATGAAAGAATGAGCACAAGTCAGAAGGTACGTGAAAGCTTGCCTCGATTTTGGACTCAGAGTTCAAAAAGACTTCAAAAGGAGCCAGGGCAAAGCATCTGGTTCAAGCCTTACTTGAGCATTCAGTTGCTTGCACAGTGCTTAACCTGTAAATGAAGAAGTGGCCAAACCGTTTCTTAAGAGGCCGCTCCCACTTCCCTGGCAACACCCACTTTGTTCCGTGACCACCCACATCCACCACTGGCACGGTTGAAAACCAGGTGTAATGCCTGATCTGAATTTCTATGAGGGAGCCTTCCTAAAGTAAAGGTTTGATAGAAGATTCTCACTGAGAAATGTTTGGAAAAAATGAAAGCAGAAAGTGCATTCAAAGCACAATTTTGGCCAAAAGGTAGTTTGGTGAAATAAATCACTTGTCTTGTCATAATTTGGGCAAGCATGGAAGCTGGGTTTGTCCTCAGGTTCTCAAGTTATCACTGTGCCATTAAGCCAAAATGATTCGATGAGTTTCTCTTTCTGACATCAAATCTTAATGCTTTTTCCTTAGCTCAGACTGGAGCGGGGCAGACAGGCAGAATTCGCATTTTATTTTTGGCAGTTTTGGATGGTGCAATCACGGACCAAGGGCATTCAAGCACTTCTCAACAACCGAGGCTACATTATACTTTTTTTCACGCAAATGGAGATTTGTCGGATTGACAAGGTGCTGAGTCCAGGGTTTCAAACCTGGTTCAACCCATTTTTGCTCACATACTTTTTTATATTTTAAACAAAAATTGAATCTGCAGAGACAATGCAGCAACCATGTGGAATTCATATACAGAAATGCTTTACTGCCATTAGCTAACCTTGTTCAGCCCATTGACATTAACATTTTAAATAAAAAAAGTGCATCCATTTTGTTCTGGATGATAGGTTCAATTTTTAAAAGCTTTTCTGTGCTTATCGTTCTCATCACCCCATCAGGCCATCTTTTCACTTCGGTAAAGTCAAAAGCAATTTGTACTTTAGAAGCGACCTTCTCATATAGACACCTTCTATTCCTTTTGGCTATTTACTCTAATAAATGTGTTCTTGTACCCTTGCAATCCTGTTTCCCGCACGAGTCAGCAGACAGTGAGTACTGATAACCTGCGCGAATGAAAGAAAACACTACAAAAATGCCCACAGTCCTCTTTTTCAAGGCACGCTCACACACACTCACACACACACACACACATACACACACACACGCACGCACGCACGCACACACACACAAACACACTGTGCCAACAATGATTTGCTTCACTCACCCAATCCGTGAGGGGTGATGGCTGATCACAGCCGGTCACCGTTGTGCTGATCAGGTTGGTGTGCCAATTAATTCGTGTAGGCGGGTGTCTAAGGTTCAGCATGGCCTGTAGAACCCACTGCCCGGCTGCTTCCAGTAATGCTGCTACTGCCAGGCTCATGCAGCACAGCAATTAGACTGCTGGCAGTTTTTACAGAGTACAGAACAGCACATGCACACCGGCGTCTGACAATGACTGCAGGCCCGACAATGACTGCAGTTGGTGGTGGGCCGCGACCACAAGCACGCCAAATGCAGAATATAGACAGCTCCAGCTAATTTCAGTTCAGTGCGAGCTGATAAAAAGCATGCTACACACTTTTAATCTGAGCCTCTACGATGTTGTGAAAAGTTTGTCCTAACCTTCCCCAGCCTGCCTCAACCCAGATCAGCCATGAGCCCACCCTCAGCCGTGATTATCCAGTGGAAATGACCTGTTCCTTCATGACAGGCATGAGTGCACTGCTGACATCACAAACGTGATGATGTATATTCAACATGCCTGGACGAGGGTGGGCCAGCCTGTGAAGACCTACCAGGCACACACCAAAGGAGTACAGGTACATTTATTTTTTAATAATTACCGGGCCTACCCCCATGGGAGAAAAATCATATAGTCCTAGCCCTGTGAAGTAAGTGGCGTTGCTAAGCACTGCAAACCACGGCACAAATGAAGCACTACTTGTCCACCTCTAGGTATGGGGGAAACAAGTGGGAAAAACATTGAAGGAGATATGCAAGAGATTCCTCATTGATGAGTATGGAAAATATAGAAATACACTTTGTAAAACAAGAGCTGTGACGGCTCCTCCCTAAGGAGAAGGAGCGTCACCACACTGCTTTTTAGCAGTGAAGTTAAGGAAAAATAAAATGATAATAATCGTATTATTATCATTTTATTTTTCCTGACGTCCGGGAGATTGCGGGGCGGGGCTGCTCTCACTACAGGAGCAGAGGGAGTGGTGAGCACACTGTAAGTGCGCATGAATGTTTGGCCGGCCGTGACGGCCGGCCAAACATTCATGTGCACTTTGCATGTTCTCCATGAAGGCTGCATTACAGCCTTCATGGAGGACATGCCTAGGCTACTGGTCAGAGTCTGAGCGCCGAACCACGGCGCTCAGACCAATCACAACGCTGCACTGTAGCGTTGTGATTGGCTGACTGGGAGGCTGGGTGTGCTTCCTGTTCCAGCCAGAGTGAGGGAGTACGAGGAGAGAAGGGGCAAGGAAGCAGCGAGAAGGTAAGATCTTTTCTTTTTTATTTACACCCGCTTCTCCCGCGGCCCCCTCCCGCACCCACTCCCCACCCGCGATCCATGACGGCCGCCACTGAACAAGAGAAAGTGAGAAATGAGTAATGTTAGAAGAGGGAAAAAGGGAAACATGAGGGCGGGGAGCAGGAAGAAGGAAAGCATCATAGATTAGACCTCAAGTAGGGAGGAAAAAAAGAACAATTGATGGATGGGATGCTGAACAATGTCAAAAACTCACACCCAGTCAGAGATCTGGGCCTAAATCCATTGCTTTTTTGCTCACCATGCCACCACAGTTTGGACCCAGCTATATATGCAAATCAGTCTTGCCCTGCTCCCCATGGGAACAGTCCAGCCCTAACAGCCAGGCTGGGTCCTCCCTGGACCGGAAACAAGCACCCTAGGACCTGTTTTGGGTTCATCAGCTAGGTTAGCGCGAATCCAGTATCATGGCGAGCATGGGACCCATGTCTCGGCATACCCTTTCCATTTAGGGTGACAAATGCAAAACGAACAATTGATGGATGGAATGCTAAACAATGTAAAACACTCACCCCTAGTTAGAGATCTGGTCCTAAATCCATCAGTTTTTGCTCACCACGCCACCCCAGTATGGAACAGCCATATGCAAATCAGTCTTGACCCTGCTACCCATGGGAACAGTCCAGCCCAAATTGCCAGACCAGGTCCTCCCTGGACCGGAAACAAGCATCCTGGGACCAGTTTTGGGGTATCACCCCTCATCAGCCAGGATAGCCTGAACCCAGTGGCACAGTGAGCACAGGGCCCATGTCTGGGCATACCCGTCCCACTCGGGGTGACAAATGCAAAAAGAACAATTGATGGATGGAATGCTGAATGATGTCAAACACTCACCCCCAGTCAGATATCTGGGCCAAAATCCATCATTTTTTTTTGCTCACCACCCCACCCTAATTTGGACCCAGTCGTATGCAAATCCGTCTTGACCCTGCTCCCCTTGGGAACAGTCCAGTCGGGTCCTCCCTATAAGCTTTCTTATATTTGCTGGCTTGTCCATCTCTACTCATAAATGAAAGAATATGCTTATCACATGAATCCCTGAATTCACTCATCAGACCTTTTATTGAGACAATCAGTGAACCACTGATGTTGATTTTTTATCTTTTCGCTCTATGGTTACTTGAAAATATGTAAGTGGCTGCCTAAAGCCCACTCCTTTTCTGATGTAGAGAACTTTGACACTTCCTCAGTTTAATTGAACTTGCATACGAATATCAACTCAATAATAAATAAATAAATATTCTTTCACTTTTTAAGTAAGCTTGTTCTTACGAACAAATCAGCAATTCCAACATTTCTCAGCTAAATTCCCATTCCATCATTCTTGCAGCATTATTGCTCTCTATCTGTGCAGCAGAAAGAGTGCATTCTTTCTAAATATCATAACCACAGACTGTGATTGCAGTTTTTAAATTAATAGGACTGTCTCCAGCATTATCAAAGTCAAGATGATTGAAGATTATGTGTTGAAGATCCACTGCTTCCTTAAAATTGGAATGTGGTTTGGTACCAAAGTGTGCACCTCTTGCCATTGGTCTTGACAGTATGAAGTTTGCTTCAGGACCTTTCTATCTTTTATTCACACCACAAACTCTTAATGTGCTGAGCTGTTGCTACCACCAACAACTTTTCTTTCAAGACAATTGCAGAATGTCGTTTTTTCTCTTCTGTCGTTTACATAGGAGTTGAATTCTGGTCAATGGTTTAGCGATTTCAGACATCTATTTCTGATATTTGTGCCATTCTCTAGACCTGACACACATACCCCACTGTTTCACTTGCTTTGCTCCTGCTTACTAATTGCATTGATGATTCTTTGCTTTTTTATCTGTTTATGATATAATTTACTGTTTATCTGGAATTTATGCTACAACGTAGTTTCAAGTATTCAGTGTTTTCTCTATGAAAGAAGATTTTCTAGCATTACCCTAACTAAACCTTCCCCTCAAATTCAGGTCTCATGTCACGATTTTTAGTTCAATAAGTACTCTTCTGCTCAGTAATTGTGGTCTCTTTATCTGTGTTTATCTATTTGAGAATGTGAATGGTGAAACCCCTTTTCTTAGTAATAATCCATATATATAATTAAATTATTAAGAAACTCTCATTAAAGTTGTGGTTCAAAACATTATCAATTTTGGTTGACTGCTTGTACACTACATCTAGTTTATTTTTATCCTACTAGAACTTTTATTTCCAGAAGAGACTCCAATCTCCAGCTTGGCATCAATTATGATGTTCATTGTGGTGGCATGCCACAATTTTTCTCATTGTGCTAAATTAGACAAACTCTCTACTCTATCTCGATATATCCCCATGCACTAGTTACAACACCATTCATCTTTAATTTAATCCCTTACGATATTTAAATGTTCATTTTTTATTTAAAATTCGAATACTACTTTCAGCGTTGCACTGGTCCTATGTTCTGCTTTGATTGACTAAACTTCTAAATCCTGCACTACTCTTATGCTTTTTCTAGACCATTCCCCTGTTTGTCCTTCAGTTTGGGGTTTGAAGATGATGCATTTTATCCAAACCCCCAAAACGAGGTCATTTATTTGGAAAAGAATAAATGCTGGGTCCCAAAGTTTGGTTCAGAAGCTTGATGCTGGTGTTATCGAAGGTCTGGGTCTTGATTCCACCTCATGCCTCTTTCATCTACCACCAGACACTCTCTGGCCCTTTATCCGACTGCTGTGGGCTTCTCCTTTTTAGGTCTCGCCTGAGCCAGCGCGCATGCGCTGCCCTGCGAGGCATTTAGTAAGGGCTTTTGAACTCAGAACACACGCTCGTGCGTGTGCTTTTTTTTTATTAACCCGCAATTGGCCTGTGCATGCGTCTTTCTTAAAAAGACAGCACGCAATTGGTCCAAGGTGGGTGATTGTCCCGCCTTCTTTGTCCCCTGGCCTAGGGTGCTCGGGAGCGAGCATCAATGCCATCTGTTTCCAATTATCGCGCCCTCGTCTCGCGGTCGCGTTAATTGGAAACAGATGGCGGTCAGCGCTGGTCGCGCTGGTTATCTTGTTTTTACTTTCCACAGCTGAGGCCTGGGGGTGGGTTGCTTGGTCTGGAAATGCCTGGGTGTGCGTGCTTGACCCGTACGAAGCTTACTTGTGCCAGGCAAGCGCCCTGACGATGGGGTTTGGGCGCTACAGGGTAGCAGTGCAGTTTCGGTGCATACCACTGACATGCATCTTTTTAAAAGACAGCGCAAGCGGCCAGTACATGCTGCAGGTATGATGGCCAAGAAGCAGCATTAACATGCATGGAACATACATGCTACATTTAGGAAACATTAGCGCAGAAATCGAGTAATGCTCAGATACGTTTCCTGCGCCAAGACGTCCAGAGTATGAGCGCGCTTTATAAATTATTTTAATTTTCAATTGGTCTGAGCCCCAGGCAGCACAAAGCAGGATTATCGCAGAAATCAAGTAATGCACAGATACGTTTCCAGCGCCAAGACGTCCAGAGTATGAGCTCGCTTTATAAATTATTTTCATTTTCAATTGGTCTGAGCCCCAGGCAGCGCAAAGCAGGATTAGCGCAGAAATCGAGTAATGCACAGATACAGATACGTTTCCAGCGCCAAGACGTCCAGAGTATGAGCGCGCTTTATAAATTATTTTCATTTTCAATTGGTCAGCTGAAAAATGCTGATTTCAGCCTGTTTAAAGTAGTTGTATTTGGTGCACAGTTGATTTTTTAAAAGAAAAAACAAATCTGTCATAGAATCTCAAAATAACAGCACAATCACGCAGATTTCTAGATTAATCCCTTTGTCTGTTTTTAAAGTGCAGAATCCTGTAAGGAGTAATTTGTACATCTGGGTAGAAAACACTTTTGTTCCTTCTCTTATGTGCGGAGGGAGGCCTGATGCATTAAGTTAGTGCGGCGTGGTATTGTGTAACACTGTTGGGAGGGAGGAGCAATGGCGTCAGATATGTGTATTCGGCAGTATGGCAAATCGGAAAAACAAGCACGAGGCTGTGTATAGAAACAATAGGAGGAGCTACTTAGTTCAATGGACGTGCCTCTCAACCTTTGACTCTCCTAGGAGGGTGAGTGTAAATGGCTTTGGAGGGATATGTGTTCTTGTAAAATTAATGGCGATGCAAACATGTTTTTTGGCGGGTGAAGAGTGTTTTCCGGGCTGGTGATCCCATTGAAGTCTGTGGGAAGTTAGTTCTCTGGTTAGGAGATGGGTCCAAGGAGGGGAGACCCTTCAAATGAAAGTGAGTTAAGAGGTAAGAAAATATTGCCAGGGCACCTATGCCTCTTTCACTTTTGTCACCATAACAAGGAACGGACATTCCGAAACTTCAAGTGCTGGTCAGTTCCCGCTGAACGGGATTACATGCAAATTCTAGACTTTGCACTTATTGCAGCATCTCAAAAAGGTGTAGCTACATCTCCGTGACGCAGAGTGGAAGGAACATCTCCAAACATGCAGTATCAGCGATGCTAAAAACTGTGAGTTGCAGTTAGAAGAACCTTAAAAGCCGTTTAATGGTTTAAGCCACTGCTTAATTTGAGCCGGTTGTTGCAGATGGGGCCCACCAGCACTTATTTTTGGGTGCCTGCACTCACTTTTCGTCAACAGACTTTGACCCAGAGCCAAAGAGTGAAAAACACTAAAGAAGGAAGGAGACATAAACAGCAGGGACACATAGAGAAAGCATGCATGAAGAAGAACCTGAAAGATTGAAATACAGGTGCACAGATTGTATGGCGGCGGAAGGAAGAGGAAGAGGCATGAGGCATGAGGTGGAATCAAGACTATGCAAACTTGATATTTGACATTTGACAGTACTGACATTTTTCAGGGAAAGCTTCGGACTTCCAAGAAAAATTCAGGTACTTGCACTCATTCATTTACAAGGTAAGCACTGGCTTTAGCGCTGAACGACCACAAAATCACATTAATTCCTGGTGTCACATGTCAGTTGATATGCATAATTCTATACATTTTGTATATTTAAATTAGCGCTCTCTTTTGTTATTTTTCCCTCTCCTAATTATTCAAGTATGTCCGGAAGTGCGGTTTCCTTCCAGCTTCTGACAAGTTCCAAAGCTCCTTCAGTGCTCTGTACCAGAATCACGTTTTTATCCAGAGAGGAGGGGCTGTTGTCAGTGGTGTCTATTGATCTTTCAGTGGTGGTTGTCCGAAGCGACAGATGATGGCCCTTGAAAGTGATGAGGTGTAAATACTTGCCCGAATTGCAATATTCAACAAACTCGATTTCCTCCAAAGGGTTTGGGGTATTTTGTAAAAATTGGACCAAATTAGACTTTTTAGTAAACCTTAGTTAACAGAAACGTGCAAAAAAAAAAACAGTTTCAGAAGAGGGTTGTCATGACGTTTTACAATACTTTTGTGGTCTGCCTGTCGAGCCTGAATCTCTCCAAGTTTGTGGGAGATTCACTGTTCCATAGAAAACCTTTAAAAACAACAAAACAAACAGTGCTTTTTTAGCACAAATACCTTCGAGTTTAACTTGAAAAGAGATGTGTCATGGATTAATAAAAAAATTGTAGTTTCATATAGCCTATCATTTTTTTGCAAAATGAATTCTAGAAAAACACTGTCATGAAGGGCTGTTGTCTCTCACCCTCCCCTCCTCTTTCCCTCCTTCATTCTCTGTCTACTTCCCCTGCTCCTACCTCCCCTCCCCGGAATCTCTCCCCTTGCCTGCTTTTTCCCTTACGTATATGTCCTTATTGTCTATCTCGACCTTACATGTAACTATGTTGCCATGCTCTAACAACTGTGTAACCTTTATAACGATGTAACCTGCAACTATGGTCTGATACTCATGTAAAGGGCTCTGATACCTCCGGGTCTAGCCAGCGCTATATAAAACCTTTAAAATAAAATAAAATAAAAATAAATAAATAACTGCAAACCCTTTTTTTTCTCTCCCTTATCTCCTACTTTGCCACATCAGACAAAGATTGCCTTATGCGAGTAAAGTTTGGCCTTGCTTCAATATAAGCAGTCCAGCCCAGACTGCCAGGCCATGTCCCATTTGAATAGACACGCAAGCAACCCTAGACTGGCTTCAGCCTAGTTGGGCCTCATTTGCAAGGTGTAGCTTGAGCCTAGAGCCTTGTGTCACAGTCAGCACGGGGTCCACGTTTAGGCACACCTGTCACAATCATGGCTTCACACTGAGAAAGCCACCAAGATAATAACTGGAATTTATCTAAAGTATCAGCCACTGGCAATCTCTCTGAGCTGCATACCAGCCCATCATTTTTTACCCACTGCAACTTCAGATGCCAGCCAATCATTTTGCACCCCAACATTAGTTTGTCAGTTTCTGAAAATGTGAATTTTGATATCGGATATAAGCTTTTATTTTGAATAATTAAACTCATCTTTCCAAACAAAAGCTTTTGATTTGCTCAAAAAGAAACTATTTTTTCCTGAAATACAAGCTTTACATCTTAAGTAACATATATGGTTCCCAAAGTTCAGCATGTCTTTTTGTCACGTTCTCGCCCATGAACAGATTCTGGTTTGATTGTTAATGTATCACTATCCTTAGCCAGTGATTTACACCAACATGCCATGAGCGGCCACAGTTATGACAAGAATCTTCTCCTTAGACACTGTAAGTTCTTTTTAGGAGGAGAAATATAGATCCATCTTTGCTAGAACAAGTGCTTTAAGTGGGATGAAAAAGGTTGGAGGTCTCTAAATGGAACATAGTCCAGTAAGCATAACTAGGAATCCTTTCCAAGAGTGGCTTAAAACATGTACACTAATCCCTGCACTTTTTATATATCTATTTTTAATGTGCGTTTGTAGAGCTCACTACTCACTCAGGAGGATATCTTGGCACTGAAAAGCAGGTGAAGAGACATGTCTTTAGTTTCTTGCAAAATTCAGGAACTGAGGAAGTGACTCTAATGTGCAAGGGTAGTTTGTTCCAGGCTTTGAGAGCGAGGTAGGAAACGGCCTGGCTGCTGGATCCGTTTGTGCATATGTGGGTATGTGTGTAGGAGTCAGTCAGGCTGAGTGGATGTGTGGGGTAGGTATGTGAAAGTTAATTCGATTATTGAGGAATATGGGGTTCATGTGAAAGGGTTTGTTTATGTGCATGCAGAGTTTGAAGACTTTGGCGGGGAAGCCAAGGACTAAAGCTTAATAGCAATTAGACACACAGAATACAAATCAGCACTTAGCACCGGGCACAAAGAGATCAAGGACAAGAACTGATAATAGCTTAGTTTTGCTTCCAAATTAGGAGATTCAAATGTTTTTGGGGAAACAGTTAACTCCATCAGAAATAATCATAATTCCCTGACTGTTATTAGCTCTCATATACCAGCAGAGCAATGGATGGGGTATTTTTCCAACATGTATTCCATACAGACCAGTTGTAACACTTGAATGAACACATTTAGTGGTTCTAAACATTCACATAAGCTTGAGATAGAACTCCAGGAGGCTGTTACTGCCTTACTTGACTGCCAGTCTAGTAAGGCCCCTGGACCAGATGGCATTTAATTCGATTTGCTCAACTGTAACACCAGCTTATGGGCCCTTTGACTGACTAGTACCATTAATAATTTAAGTGATGCCAACATGCCTAATTCTTGGTCCAACTCAATCACCCTAACAATTTTCAAAAAAGGCAATTGTGCCAGTCCCCAATGTTATTGGCCAATTTCTTTCATAGACTCTACTGTAAAAGTTCTGGGTAGAGTCATTTTCAACAGTTATAAGCCAACGTTAGGTTATCTTGAGTGCTTGCCAGTATGGTTTGAGAGAGGGCCTAGGTACAATGGAACAGTGCCAGAATCTTCAATTAGTAAATACACCATTGGCAGGTTCTACCCATTGTACCTGGCCTTCATGATCCTTTCAAGTGCTTTTGATCGGGTACATTTTGGCCACTGATATTGGGAAGGGGTCTTCTGGATTCCCCGCTGATCAACTTCCTTTCTGTTTTGAATAGTGAGCTGTCTGCTAGTGTCAGATTTAGACCAACTGGTGAATGTACTGATCCATTTAAACTTGAACAAGGGGTATGTCACGACTGTATTTTGGCCCCACTATTGTTTATTTTATACATAAACAACTCAGACACTCTTTTAGGATGACAGCATCAGGATGCTCCCAGCATAAACTCCCTTGTCATTCCAGCACTTCTTTATGTAGATGATGCTGCCCTGCTGGCACGCACCCCCATCAGCCTAGGATAATTGGTAACAGCCTTTGGTAACTTCATGCCCAACCTAGACCTGAATATTCATTTTTAAATATTTATTATTCCAAGTCAGACCATGGCATGTGGAAAGAACATAACAGACATACGTACCATTGTTATCAAAGACAACAAGCTAATGAAAGGGTCTAGGTATCCTTAATTAGGCACGATTTGTGATCCCAAACAAACTCTGCAAGGAAACAAAAGTCATTGCAATCCATGGGGGCACTTTTTAAATTAATCTCCTCACTAGATAAGAAATCGATCTTGCTCTTTCTTACTATCTATAAAAGTTAATGTTTCACTATTGCCACCTACGGAGCTGCATCTCACACGTGATATTGGTTATTGGGAGCAGGCACTTTTGTTCAGGTTTCAGACCAGAACAATTTTTAGTTTGTTGTGCTTTCCACTTAATGATTAGGCCAGTGATAGCACTGGCATATGTGCTATGCCTAGGACGATGTTTCGAAACAGACTTTGCTGAACTTTACATTTTCTGTAAATTTTATGAACTGTATGCTAAAAAGTTTTTATTTCTACTTTTATAATTTTAGAAGCTGTATTTTAGCTTTACAATAGTTAGAGTTACTTATTAGTGAAGAAGTATGTTCTGTGGTAAGGTGTTTTCTTAAGTGTATTTTGCAAAGTCACAACACTAAAGGCCTTATTATGACTTTGGTGGTCTTGGAACGGGGCCGCCACACTGCCCCCCCGCTCCAAGACTGCCAAAACTATAAGAAACCGCCCGCTAGATCATGTTTTTTTGTCTCTGGCGGGTGGTTCTTTGGCGGTCCCACTGCGGTGCCTATGAAAAAGGCACCACAATGGGAGCGTCACAGGCAGCTCCTGCAGGGCATGGACTATTGAGTCCATGCCCTGCAGGAACTGGGGGTGCATGCATACAGGGGGGCATGCCATGTGCCCCCTGCATGCATCGCCTGGTGCAGAGGCAACAGGGGGCCCTATATGGCCCCCTTTGTTTCCTCACCATCACACTTTTCATGGTGGGCTCACCGCCATGAAAACTGTGGCAGTGGGAAAACTCCTAATATGTTTGGTGGTGCCGCAGCGGCACTGCCAGCATATTAGGGGCCTCAGACCATTGCAAAACCACCAGGGATCGCAGATCCCTGGCGGCAGCAGCAGTCCCATGGTGGTTCAACCACCCTACATGTAATGGGGTGGTTGGACCACCGGTGCGGCGGTAGCCCCACCATCACCAGGTGTTTGGTGGTCCATCGGACCGCCAAACTCAAAATAAGGCCCTATGTGTGAGAAACTATGTAGAGTTGATGATTTTCTTTAATTTTACTGTGTTTGAACTTCTATGTTTATAAAAGTTATAATCAAGTAAAATATTGAAATTGAAATTATTTTTAATTCATTTTAAATATGTTTAATAATTTTAAATGCATAATAAAAATATATTTTTTCTTTTTATATGGGAAAATTGTTTCTTAATTTAAACGCAAAAAATAATTTTATGTTAATGTAATATATTCTAAATAAATCAATTTTTAGTTTGAAATGTATTTATTAATACTGTAAAATGTTCTATATTGCACTATATTTCAAATAAATATATACAATTAAATAACAAAAACATTTAACATAAAGCTATATTTTTAAAAGTTTAAGAAACTTTTATCATTTTCCCTATACTTTACCACAGTGAGATCTCTGCCCTAATTGCAGAGTCTCCATCAAGTGTGAGAAACATCAAATACTGCTGTAAAGTCACTACTTCTAGTAACTTTACGGTCGTATATGACCTTTTTAGAGAATCCACCTCCTTTTTGAGGGGCAGGGATATGTAGGTCTACACTTTCCAGTAACTTTTCAATTGTAAAAGGTGAATAGCCAAAAGTAGTGAAGTTACTCAAAAGTATAAGAGTAAATTTACTTATAGTAAAACTATTCATCAATGTTATAGAACCGGAAAATATGTAAGTGGAACATTTGTGACAGGTACCAAGCTGATGGCAACTGCCCCTCCACCCCACCTGCACTGCACAATGTTGCAAAGGACTCCCATGCAACTGGAAAAAGCCAGCATTGAGCACTAATTAAATCCCCCATATCATACATGCAAAGGCATTGGGGTGAGTGCATGCACTGAACAGTGGCCTCCCAGGGCCTCTCAAAACCTCCAGGGCTTAAACTGTTCCACCCCTGAACTGCAGGGACCCTTTAAGTCTGTCAGAGCATCCCACACTAAGAGTCAAGGGATGAACTGCTAGGTGCAGAGAATGTGCATAGACACTCATTGTGGGCATTCATCTTCAGGTATTACGCCAGCTCAGGACGGTGACAGAACATGCATTCTACAGTGTGCTATTTGCTGTACGCTGAGAATATCCATTCTAGTAAAGTAAGTGAATATGGAAGTACATGCCTAAAATCATTCTGAGTAGAATAGGAGCAAACTTTACAACTATGACACTAGCTGAGACTAGGAAGAGGCAATGCCTCATTTTATAGACTCTGCAGCCATGCCAAATTTGCTGAGAAAAGTTCAGCTTTGTTAGGTTTCTGTGTGCCTAATGGTTAGCCTATTTACTTGACACAATCTGCAAACTAAAATGGCAGAAGCACTTTCACGCACCTGACAGTAGTGTTCTGAAGTCCCATGCAGGCTGGGTCATACAGGTACAAGCCATAACTGGCGGAACTGTGGTAGCATCATCACAATGTAATCAGAATCTCAATGGCTAATTTTACTAGGTTTATTAGGCAGTATCTCATAATTTAGCTTGAAATATAATACAAGTCGAGTTATATAGTTCGATTTCTGCTCATTCCTTTTATATAAGGCACACTTTTGCTAGATTGTCTTGGCTTGTGTTCATGCTACTGGCGATATTTCTCTCGGTGTTGGCATTCTTAGAATACCTTCTTTATTGCAGAAAATCAGCCCCGACCTCTCTTGGATGTATGCAACAGCTGAAAAGCCTGGGGCACTCTTTCGTGGTCACTCCACTTAAGCATTTACGTTCTCTCCTTTGAGACCCTGATAAGATCGAGTCTTAACTTCCCTCCTCATAATGATCCTCCCCTTAGCCAATGACATCTTGCTTCCATATGTTGCGTTCCACATGTGTTAACAGCATCACGAATGCATGCTGCCACATTTCTCGGAATCACTAAAAAGGAAAGGCCTTGTTTGTGCTGAACAATTAGAAGCCATTTTTAATGGAATGGAATGGTTTGCTTGCTTTTTTCACAGCTGCTCTTGAGTATATCAACTACTACACTGCTTGGGAAGCATGTCTTGCAGTGAACTTATGAAATCTATGTTTTACCACAGAGAATCAAATAATTCATCTTAGATAAAGACGCTGGGTCCGATTTGGAGATTGCATTGTAGCAATGGTGTTACCACACGCAGTGGATTTGCCATTTTAGCCATAGCAAGTGGAGAATATGCTCAAATTAGTTATTCACCATAGTTACATAGTGCAGTAAAGTGTACTGATGGATGTTTAGCTAATTTAGTTAATTTTGTTGGGCAGTTTAGGTATAGTATTCAAACCAGCAGATGTATTTTCCAAAATGTCACCTGCTATGGCAGAAATTCGACTTAAAAGCAAAGGCATATTCACAATATTTTCGCATAGAGCAACGCCGCAAGCCTTCTAGCTGCGCTGCCCTGCATAGAAAGAAAAAGGGCAAGAATGCACCATATCTACAAGATACGGAGCTTCCCTGTCCTTTCTCCCAGCGACGGCGCACAAACACCAGCCGAGCGCCAACGCAGGCCCCCTTGCACCATGGTGCAAGGGTGTCTGTGTTGTTGGCATGATTGTTTTTGTGCAGGAAGGAACATCTTTCTGCAGGAAAAATCGAAGGAGGCGTTTTCCTCATTCTATGTGTGCTGCAGAATGAGGAAAAAACGTCTGCTTTGGGAAGGCGTTAGTTTTGGTGCTGCCCGAGATTTACTCTATGTTGTAAATCTGGGGCAGTGTCAAAAACGATGGGTGTTGCGTGGGAACACCCACAGCAACACCCATGGAACGCCTCTTCCACGCAGAGTATGGCATTGCCTCACTCCATATTTACAAGGCCATTAAAAAAGCCACGCAGTTTGGCTTTGCGTGGCCTTGTAAATATGGGCTGGCCCACTGCGCCGCTGGAGCGTCACAAAAGTGCTGCAGGGGTATTGTAAATATGCCCCTAGAAGTGTACTTCTAACGAGGTGATAACTTGCCAGCGTCCATAATCCACATACTTTGGGAATTTACCAACATGATAGGGTTCTCAAATGCATCATTTTCTACTGTATCCAATGTCTTTTCACACTAAGCATTTTAGGGGTTTATTTGTTAACATCAAGGTTGGTTTTCTGCTCCAGATTCTGCGGAATCACCTCCACTTTTTTTAACGTTAAGTAAGGTTTTGTAATTGCAGCAGAATTATCCACTCGCCTCACATTTATGGTAGATTTTCACTTAACACCTTCATTTAAATTTTACTTTTACCTGTCATATGTTTCCTGGTTTCTGTCTCCTTCTACAAACCACAAACAAGCACTGACAAAGCCAACAGGTATGCCTTTTGTTCAGTGCTCAATGCAGAGGCCCTCACCACAAGGATATGCATGAGTACAGAACAACATATGAACCCATTTTACAAAGCCCAACAGATTTGCAGGCATTCATGCTCACATGCCAACAAACCTTTCGCCATCAGTGCACACAGACCAAGAGGCATAGATAACTATGTGCAGCATTGTTACAGGGTAATGCCCAATGGGGGAGCACTGGATGAAGCGCAGAGGATGCAACGCACCAGAGAAGCACAAGGTCATGCTCACCAAGGGAACCCAATTGATGTATCTCACAAGAGGTCAGGGTCATGCACTTCAGGGGAGCACTGAGTGGCCTACATTAAGGGAGCATTAGGTGATGTGCCTCTGGGGAACAGTAGCTGTTGTGCAGCACCGGGAGTACAGGATAATATGCACCAAGATAGCTACTTTGCTATGCTCCAGGAGGCACATTGGAGGTCCTGCTGGGACTGTTGGGAAATGTGCCTCTGACGAGCACTGGGTGGTGTGCCTGGGTAATGCACATGAGGGGAAAGAATTCACAGCATATCAGAGACATTAATTCTCGTTGTTTCAGAAATACATACCCGCTTGGAGATTAGTCTTTGAAAAACAAAAAAACAGCCAACCCTCCTGTCATGTTTGCATGACATGAAGCAGTGGTCACTATTGAGTATTTTCACCAAAACCTCTCCTACCTAAACAGGGCGGGATGACCACAGCTGTTCTGGGGTGTCCGCTTGTTTGTATTTCAGAATATCTTATACAGAAATATTATCTGACATAAATATCGGATTCTAAATATCGTTTACAGTATTGTTCCTTTAAGTGCAGATTTTCAATTATTAACCCCAATGGGGTGATATTTTTGTAAAGCAAACACAAAGAGATGACGGACGGAGCGCTGAAACTTTTCAGACACTCATCCCCAGTCACAGATCTGGATTGAATCCATCATCATTCTTTAGCTCACTTCCCCACCCCAGTTCAGACTCCGCTATATGCAAATCAGTCTTGACCCTGTGCCTCATGGGAACAGTCCAGCCCGAACTGCCAAGCCAGGTCTTCCCTGGACCGGAAACAAGCATCCTGGGACCGGTTTCTACATCCTGTCCATCAATTGTTCTTTTTGCATTTGTCACCCCGAGTGGGACAGGTATGCCCAGACGTGGGTCCCGTGCTCTCCATGCCACTGGAGTCAAGCGAACCTGGCTGATGAGGGGTCTAAACTGGAATGGCATGAGGAGCAAAGAAATTATGGATTTAGGCCCAGATCTCTGTACTGGGGTGAATCTATGACATTGTTCTGCATTCTGTCCATCAATTGTTCTTTTTGCATTTGTCACCCCGAGTGGGACGGGTATGTCCAGACGTGGGTCTTGGGCTCTCCATGCCACTGGAGTCAAGCTAGACTGGCTGATGAGGAGTGATACCCGAAACCGGTCCTCAGATGCTTGTTTTCAGTCCAGGAAGGACCTGGCCTGGCAGTTCAGGCTGGACTGTTCCCGCGGGAACAGGGTCAAGACTGATTTGCATATTACTGGTTCTAAACCGAAATGGCATGGGGAGCAAAAAAATGATGGATTTAGGCCCAGATCTCTGTACTGGGGTGATTGTTTGACATTGTTCTGCATTCTGTCCATCAATTGTTCTTTTTGTGATATTTTTGTAAACAATATTTAGAGCACAGAAATTATGATCAAAAGTATCTGAACTACGATATTCTGTTACTTTACCATCAGCTGCCCCGTGGCTTTGTGGCAGACCAAAAAGCTAAATGAGGCCTCAAATTTTGTACAAGACAGGGAAAACAAGAAGACCCCATATAAGATTTAACATACTGCACTGAACTCCTGATGTGCAAAGCACATTTGAAGTTCCATGGCCCCGGATCCAGTAGGATTTGTAGTTTCAAATGGTAAGGACAAGATCCTCATTTTTAAGTTCATAAAATTGTATGTGCCTAAGTTCCTTGGCCTCGTTGCTAAAGCTTGATGTGGTCTGATAATGTTGAACACACCATCGATCAGAGGTTGAACATTAACAAGTGTATGGTTGTTGTCTAGCAAATTTGATTCTCTGTTTGGCACCATGTTGAGAATTGTGGGAAAAAACCATATCATGGATACTTAGATCCAGGGTGAGATGGAAAGATTTCCTAGATTAAAGAATGTTTCGGCAACTACATGATATGTCATTCATTCTTTGAAAAGTTATTGCAAGAATGCAATCACACTACAATATAATTACATTTGAGACAAATTCACGACTAAAATGCTGCAGTATTAAAATACACATGGCCATAGTATTTTAAGACAGTATAACATAGATTAACCCAAAAGGCAAATTTGCAGCGGGGTAGCCATTTTAGTGTTATGGTGGCACTCTGCAAATATTACAA
>CAWUFW010023142.1:0-81408 GCA_963921515.1 Calotriton arnoldi | reverse complement strand
CCTTCCCAGCATGCCCATACTTTCTTCCTTTTGAGTGGACTTCACTGTGTGTGAGTGTGACAGCAATGGCAAGATGGCTGACAGTGTTGTCCTGCTGTTGGTTGGTGCACAGTTCCCAGCAGGGGCTTGTGCTCCCCACAGCAGTACCCAGTGTCAGCCATCTTGTCAGTTGTTTTCACCTCCCTGTAATGTGAGCATGGTTCAGAGTGGTGTTGATGTGCCAATTGTGAGGGTGACCAATATCTGTGACTACAACTCCCATCATGCTATTGCCTACACCCCCTTCCCAGCATGCCCATACTTCCTTCCTTTTGAGTGGACTTCACTGTGTGTGAGTGTGACAGCAATGGCAAGATGGCTGACAGTGTGGTCCTGTTGTTTGTTGGTGCCCAGTTCCCAGCAGGGCCTTGTGCTCCCCACATCTGAGGCCAGTGTCAGACATCTTTGAAGTGGCTTTTCACTGCCTGTGAGGTGTGCATGCTTCAGTGTGAGCTTGCTGGGCCATGTGGGTGGGGGATGTTGAGCTGTGACTACCACTCCCATCATGCTATTGCCTACACCCCCTTCCCAGCATGCCCATATTTCCTTCCTTTTGACTCTGCTTCCCTGTGGGGTAGTGTGCCTGTGCTGACAGGATGGCTGACAGTGTTGTCATGGCGTTTGTTTGGCTACAAGTCCCAAGAGTGTCCCTGTGCTTCACACAGCATAACCCAGGGTGGTGGTTCTTTGTGGGATATTTAATTAGAGTGTGAGGCATTGCATTCTCCCAGGTGAGTTGTGTGGAGTTTGTGTTAAGGGGGTGTGTGAGAAAAGCTGCTTGTAACTATGGTCAGAGCTGTCAGTCCTCCTTCCCACCCAGCCAGATATCCCACCATGGAACGTGCTTCCATTGCAGGGAGTGCAAGTTGGCTTTCAGGATGTCAGTCAGTGGTGTCCTGCTGTTGGTTGGTGCACAGTTCCCAGCAGGGGCTTGTGCTCCCCACAGCAGAACCCAGTGTCAGCCATCTTGTCAGTTGTTTTCCACTCCCTGTGATGTGAGCATGGTTCAGAGTGGTGTTGATGGGCCAATTGTGAGGGTGACCAATATCTGTGACTACAACTCCCATCATGCTATTGCCTACACCCCCCTTCCCAGCATGCCCATACTTCCTTCCTTTTGAGTGGACTTCACTGTGTGTGAGTGTGACAGCAATGGGAAGATGGCTGACAGTGGTGTCCTGCTGTTTGTTGGTGCACAGTTCCCAGCAGGGCCTTGTGCTCCCCACAGCAGTAACCAGTGTCAGCCATCTTGTCATTTCTTTTCCACTCCCTGTGATGTGAGCATGGTTCAGGGTGGTGCTGATGGGCCAATTGTGAGGGTGACCAATATCTGTGACTACAACTCCCATCATGCTATTGGCTACACTGACTTCACCAGCATACACAGAATTCATTTCTTTCAGTGAGCTTCCCTGTGAGGTGGTGTTCTAGTGGTGGCAAAATGTCTAACTGTGTTTGTTGGTTATATTTGTGCCACTGCCTTGCTGTATTTATAGTTAGGTTTGTACATATCATGACACAGTTACATATCACTATGAGATGGCATGTATTGTGTTTATCTGACTGACAGACAAATCTTGGGGTGATTATCTTTTGGTTGCTGTGGATTTGCTAAGGGTGCATGGTTTGACTATCCCTTGACAGTGATGTGTGTGTATTGTCACACAATATTGGGTATATTAGTTGTTTACTCACCAGGCTCTGGGATGTTTGATAGTCCATATACGCTCACTGGTGGTAGGATGGCCCGCACCTTCTCCTCCCAGGGCCTGAGGTATAGTGGTTTGGCAGGAGGGCCACTGCCGGTGCGCTGACTCAAGATGTAATCCTTCTTTAGTAGGTCCCTGACCCTCCTGCGCACATCATACCACCTGTTCTGGATATCTTCCTTTGTGCGCAAACATGGTGATTGTGCGTTCACCCTGTCGATGATCCTCTCCCACATCTTGGTTTTCTGCGACATGGGGGTCTGTTGGACCAATGTACCAAACAACTGTGGCTCTACCCTGAGGATCTCATCTACCAGGACTTCCAATTCACTGTCTAGGAACTTTGGATTCTTCTTTGGGGGCATGGTGATGGGTGGTGGTGGTGATTGATGTGTGTGTGTGTGCAAGTGAGGGTGTGTGAGTGTAGGTTTTGCTGGGTGTATGTGAGGGTGCTATTTGTTGAGGTGCTAATGGTGTGTGGCTTGTGTGATGGATGAGCTGTGAGTGTGTCTGTGGTTGCTGTCTGATGGTGTTCTGTGCTGGCAGGTCAGTTGAATTTGCAAAGGATCATGGTAGGGATTTGTGGCCTTTATATAGGTGGAGTTGGGGGTGTGTCCTTGTTCCATGTTTTTTTCCCCTGTATTTATTGACTTTGTCATTGCTTGTTTGGCCCTTTTTTTTGTATTTTTTCCTTTGTATTTTTTGTGCATGTAGGAGACGTTCTTCTGACCGAGTAGGACGCTGCAGTTGTCTCGTGCGAGCTTCTCCGAGTCGTTCACGCTGTGTTTCTGCTAGGTTTATTGTGCGGAGTACGCGTCGGTCGCCGAGCATTGGCTTCCTTCGGCTGGCTTTTGTATGCGTGTCGGTCGTACGGCTTGAGCTCCGTGCCACTCGGTCTGGTTTTCTATGCATTACATCGTACTGCGCGGGTCGGAGTTCGCGGGTACGTTTCGTTCGGGTTCATTCCTGGTGCGTGTCGGTCGGTTCTATTCGCGTGGTTTCCCGGCCGGATAGCTTGTTTCCGTCCGGTTCGGTCATTCGGCTTGTGTTCCGTACGAGTCGGTCGTGATTCACATGCATTTCATCGTACTACCCAGGTCGGGCAGCGCCGGTACGTGTCGGTCGGACTATATTCCCGTACCGAGTCGGTCGGTATGTTTTCCGGCCCGAATCGGAATCGGCCCCATAGTCTCTTCGGTTGCCAGGGTTTGATCCTGTCCAGGTAGGGCTCGAAAATTGGTGTACATTTAATTTGAAGGATTTTTTCCGAGATGCTCCCCTATTTTACTTCATTCCAAGAGCTAATCAATAATGTTTTCCAGAAAAGTTCCTTTATCTTGCTGGCAGTGCATTTGGTCATTTCAGTTGGGGAATGTCATACGCCCTCCTTTTTGATAGTTACACATAGCTGTTTGATCTTTTTGAGCCACGGGGTATGCAGATTTCTGTCTAGAATTATTAATTTGGATAGGGCATCCCTATAGAATGCCAACTACGGTGTAGTGCAGAGACGTACTCAATATAGGAGGCTTTTTCAATAGGGCCAACGAATCCACCTTATTCATTGCCAAGTTGATGCATGGGGACAATAGGGGAGTGCTTGATAGCAGACAAAGCAGTGAACAAATGAGCTTGTTCTCAGTTTGAATTAGGGAGGAAAGGTTGGCACAGCCCCAGATCTCTGCCCAGTAAGTGGCCCCAGACAATACAGTGGCCCTATAGACTTATGGGGCTGGAATAACCACACTACTATTGGTGGCCCTATACTTCCTTGCCACTGCAGAGCCACTTTGATGTAAAACAGCTCTGCTTTTTACTATTTGAGGGGCCCATGACATGTTACCTGCCAGCCTAACACCCAAATAGTCAAAATGGCTCACTTGCTCCAAGGGCGGCCCCTCCACAACCAATCTACCTCTAAAAGATTGGTGAGAATTCAAAGCCATAAATTTAGATTTGGCAGAATTTATCTCTAGCCCCCGAGCCTTACAAAAAGAGGCAAAGCGATACAATAGAGCCTGGACACCCATGGGAGTTCTGGAGAGGATCATTGTATCATCTGCAAACATCAGGATCTGAGTCCTTTTTTTTACAGATTTGGATGCATCGTGTTTACAATCACCCAGACAGTTGACCACACCATTAATATACAGGCTAAACAATGCAAGAGCAAGGACACACCCTTGCCTTACTCCACGGTTCACCAATATTCTCTGCGTGAGGGCGCACCCTGTATGGTGGAGGACCCTCAGAATCCTAAGGAAATCTCCAGGGATTCCATAATCCTCCAGGGCCTTCCACAAGCTGTCCTTGGTGACCAGGTCAAAGGTAGCCCTCAGATCCATGAGGGCCACGATAAGATGGTACCGCTTCAAGATGATGTATTTCCAACACATCGTCTTGAAGCAGAAGACCTGGTCCACTGTTCTGACCCTACGCCTGAAGCCAACCTGGGAATCTGAGAGGGCATGATTGTCATTCATCCGCAGAAGAAGTCTGGATGGCACTTGCCTGCAGAAGATCTTTTGGCTGTTGTCAAGAAGGCTAATTGGCCTATAGTTGGAGGGGATATCACACCTACCTTTCTTGTAGATAGGGATGATGATGGAACCACGCAGAATATCCTCCCCTCTCGAAATAGCATTGCAAAGTGCATCTAAATAAGGTACCCATATTTCTGGCTGTGATAAGAATAGGTCTCCTGGGATACCATCTGGGCCGGGGTTTTTTCCCCCTATGCATTTGATGAACGGCCTGACCAGTTTCTTTTAGATCAAATTTCATAGGGGTGCTAGCCCCTTCGTCTTCCAAGGGTGTAGCATGAATTGCATGAGATCACTAGTCCACTTTTTTTTTTATTAAAAAAATGTAAGTGTAAAATTACACATTTTCCAAACCCTAGGTATGCTTGCTGTGCGCAGTGCCTAATGTATGCAGAAGTAAGCTTAGCAGAAAGGCATAGGTCATGAATGTGCTTTAATATCATGTGACCCACTGACATGTTTGTGAATCATGTAGATCTAGTTTGCGATTCCTGAAGTTTGCACTTCACGTGTGGCAAGTTTTTTTTTCCTTTGGCAAACCTTCTACTTTTCACTTTTTCCAAAGTTTCCAACTTTAATTTTGCCTTCTCCTATGCAAAACCTTTCTGCACGTTACGGTACAATCTTCACGGCATGGGAGCGATGTAACCTTTTGCGAGTTTTTCCAAACATAATGGCAAATCTAGGGATATATTTTCTCAGCAAAACAGTTTAGTTTTACAATGCATTCTTCCAAAAGTCACTATTTTCTTACATATGGGGAAAAGCGTAAAACAAAATTGGGAATTTTTAGCGAATTTTTAGAAGTTTGCAAAAATAAAACCTTTGCCACTGGTGCACATCCCTAGTTTGAACACAAATATGCCTTCTTTTGGGTATAAGCCAATGTGCTGGAAAGGGACAGAAGTTAATTGAGGAAGTGTTTGTACGCTGTGATTGCAACACAGTACCATGCCGTAGTTTCAGAAGGGAGTTTTCTAACTTAACCTCAGCGGACTTTATCCGTCTCATCTGTAAGGCCTTGAAAGGGGGGGGGTTCGGTCGAGAGGGAGTCGCCAGCTAAATCACAATAATCCATCTCCTTCTGGCAAACGTGAGAAAGTCACTGGCGAGCTCTTCATGCGAGCAGCCATTGCAGAATTCATATGCACAGGAAGTTTCATCTCCAGCACTGAGAACTGGAAAGGATCAAACGCTGTCTTTTGTAGGACCCTTCCAAGACCATAAGTCACTGAGCTGAAAGAAATACATATTTCCCATGGTGTCAATGCCAGAAAAATGTCTTGTGTTCCTCATGGTACATGCATCTCTGACCCTAAATGTAAAATATGTAAGATGTGTTGACACAAGCATAAATACAATATCTCAGAAAATCCTCATGGTACATGCATCTCTGACCCTAAATGTAAAATATGTAAGATGTGTTGACACAAGCATAAATACAATATCTCAGAAAATCCTCATGGTACATGCATCTCTGACCCTAAATGTAAAATATGTAAGATGTGTTGACACAAGCATAAATACAATATCTCAGAAAATCCTCATGGTACATGCATCTCTGACCCTAAATGTAAAATATGTAAGATGTGTTGACACAAGCATAAATACAATATCTCAGAAAATCCTCATGGTACATGCATCTCTGACCCTAAATGTAAAATATGTAAGATGTGTTGACACAAGCATAAATACAATATCTCAGAAAATCCTCATGGTGCATGCATCTCTGACCCTAAATGTAAAATATGTAAGATGTGTTGACACAAGCATAAATGCAATATCTCAGAAAAGGGAACGTCCAAACGCACATTTACATTTTATATACAAATAAATGTTCTGCATTGCAACAATTACATAGCTTATTGTTTAGAGTTGAACCGAAGATCTGTCCTCTACATTTTTTCACTGATTGTCCTTCTTCTTAAACATAGCCTAGTACGGTCCATGCTAACTCATGCCCTCCATTGATCTGAAAATGAGCCATGGAAGGCAACCTGGTCCTCTGCTTTGCAGCATTACGTGATCACTTGCTGTTGTTTTCTGGATTTGGGGTTTGTTGTTGTTGATGCGCTTTTACAGGCTTTTTAAGAATTTGGCATATCTAGTTGAGAGATTGGAGCCTGCTGAGTTAAGAACCATTGCCTTTTTTCATCTCTGGGTGCTTTGCTTAGTGGGTGAGCGTGTGTGTGAATTTTAGGGCATTTGTGGTTGGTCAAAAGTAGAGTCATGGAGCCCAAGCTGTTCATCTCCTAAGCTCTGCTCGAAGATCAGGTGTCGGGTATTTCCAGACGTCTTCACGGTTTCTGTGACAATTCACATACTCCTAAGGAATGGAATTAGTTGACAGTGGCATGGCTAATGGGAGTCATCCTTAAGGTCGAAACCAAGTAGTTGTGTTCACCTTTGGCTTTCACATCATGTGTACAAATTAAATATGCGATTTATGTCAAGAATAAAGACTTTTTCTTAGTTGTTTGTAGCTTAGAATTATCGGGATGATTTGCAGTGATTTAGGTTTCATTTTGCCAGTTGATGCCCCTCAAGGCTCTAGTGTCCCTTTGCTGCTGGTACCGTCCTTGACATGAGACTGTCTTAGAGTGCCCATGTGTTGTATGCCTTTCTGAATGTGACATAACTATAACCATTTAAGCCACTGCATTAACCATGTTGAGGCTCGAGGATCCAACTGCATACATATTCTGAAGGAAATGCCTTATGGGTACTGTTAGACCTGCCAGCCTTAGGGTGGTCTTCCCCCAAACATTTTGCCTTCGCCCCTCCTGTTTTGCATAATTTGTTTTTGTTGGCTTTGGGACTCTGTGCACTTTACCACTGCTAACCAGTGCTAAAGTGCTTGTGCTCACTCACTCAAACATGGTACAAATATCTTACACCTGTGATGACGCCGGATTCCACTATAAAAGTTTACTAGGAATCCTCGGTCGACTGGACCTTTATTACCTGCTGAGAAGTGTAAAGGGGAGAAACAATGCATTCATAACAAACTAGCATGAATCAATTTAAGTAAAGCTCGGAAAAGTTCACTGACTCCGAATTCCAAACTTAGGGGTTTATTACAAAACCAAAAATAACTGAACATACAAACACCTCAGGACGAGGTTGTAAAAAAACATAGGCACTAATACAAAGTCCATCCTACGAACCAATCTAATCCGATACAACATAAAGAGAATAAGCAATTCCAAAAATACTAAACAGGCAATAACTGCACCAACATCTATATTAGTCTTCATTAGTGGCTGTTAAGGAAATCCATTAATCTATCCCTACACTATCCGTAAAGTGGCATCCCTACTTAACATTTCCCCAAGCAAGATCAAGAAAAGATGTCAGCTCGTGAAGACTTCCTAAGAAGTACACTCACGTTGTAACGGTCAGTAGCCCAGATTACAAAATCGTTTTAAGTCTTCATTCTAAGAATCGATCCCTTCCTTCTACCCTCTAACGGCTCTCTGCTCACTCATCCCTCGGGGCACTGTCCCTAATACAAAATGCACAATTGATAAACACGCCCCTGAAACACCTCCTCTGGCCAGGCACCTCTCGTAGGTAATTTTCCACCAAAACTTGTACTCGGTCCAGCAACGGTTGGTGTGTCCTTGGGTCTCAGGCTTCTTCAGCAAAAGAAAATCTCGGCTCCCAATTATCGGCATTCCTGAATACTTTGTAACAGGTCTCCTCCATACCTTACTCCTAAACAAAAGCGTTATTCTAACTAACGAGGACGGTGTCCTTGCACCTGCAACGAGAACATGAGAACAGAACAACCTTGCACGCACATGAATTTCGCTGACTACCTCCAAATGAGATCCTTACCAGGGAAAATGCATTTCAGGCCTACATAAACCAACTAACATAAGGAAAACGAATAGGCCTTTCTTAACACGAAAGAGCAAATACTCCATCTAGGCCTTTGACATCAAATTAAACACACATTTAAAATGTTACATCTATAAGCACTACATTTCATCACATCTAAACACAATTAATCACCTATACGTGTGCAACTTCAACATGATGCACATTTAAATCTAATGCATTACATTACGCGTAAACTACTTCATTAAGCATTTGCAATGAACATCGAAAATTACATGATTCCCTCTAACTGCCATTTTACGTTTCTTGAATGGCACAACTCATCCTAACATTTCATTTACCACTGATTATTACAACACAGGTTCTAACTAAGATTAACACACATAAGAATATATGCGGGTACGGACTATTCATGAATATAATGTACCCCTACAATTTTCAGAATATCACTGCGCTCTATCACCTGAATGGCGTATAAAATGTACTTATAAGTCCCTAAGAAAGTGGTGTATACCATATATCCAGGGGCGGTAAATTAAATGCTACTGGTGGGCCTGCAGTACTCATTGTGCGACCTACTTAAGTAGCCCCTTAAAACATGTCTCAGGCCTGCCATTGCCGCCTTCTGTTTGGGAATAAGGAAGCAAGAGGGAAATAAAGAGACATTTGAGTCTAGAGCATCGCAAGGATCACCTAGGTGGAGATAAGCATCAGAGGAATGATCGGAATAGTTATAGGAAAAGTATATAAATATTAGCCAAGTGACAGACCTGCAACAGCGTGATCCTTCTCTCACAATAACGACCCCGAATACACGCCAATCAAATGTCAATCATAACTTGTCCAGTTGCAGCAATTGTCACAATCCCCTTGCATCTTCTATACCCCAAGTATACTCTGCTATGCATCACGCTCAACTACTCACTTCTGGAGTAGTCTGCATACACATTAAGTATGCATACCATCTGAAATGGCAGTATTGTTCAGGCACTTATCAATAATAAATGAAATTAAATCTTCAATGGAGCATGACAGACTTCAACTATGATCAGTCTTTCATTCATGAAGGTTAAAGATAGTTTTCTTCCAAACATGGATCTAACTTTATCCAAAGTTCCCAGCAAGACTGTCAATAGAGATCTTGTGATGCCTTCATAATAATACGTATAGGAAGAACAGAATCAAGCTGCTACACCTTTGTAAAATGATGACTGAAACCTCATCTGGATTGTATTGAGTGGACCCTTGCTGGTACGATAGCATCAGCCAGAAAAGTAATCTACTCTGTGCTTGGGCTACACACTTTAATGGCCTCTGTATTTTGGGCAATGTGGTTACATTACCTCCATGTTTTTATTCATCTGAATATTTTGAGTTCCAAAACAATGTGTCAGCCTAAATTTCTGCCTTATATCCTGAAAGCTGTCCATTATTCTATCATCAATTCATTAATCTGCTCTTTGTTGGAGTATGCAAATGCCCTTTATTTGAGGTTTACAGTTTACCAAAGCCTCCAACTAGTACAAAACTGTGTGGCACATCTACTTCTCCAATTACTGCGTCATCCTCCCATAACTAGCCATATTCATTTTCTGCATTGGCTCCCTATTGAAAAGCGCACTGTTTCCAAAAGTCTGTATGCCTGCTTCTAATCCTTATACAACTGTGGCATTCTCTACAAAAATGAGCTATTAACCTGGTTTGTGCCAAATGTAGTCCTTTGATCTTCACCAGCTTTCTTGCTTGATGTTCCTAAGGTTAAGAAATCTCAGCGGAAGAGGTGTGGCGCAGCGGCCAGGTTGCCTGACTCGGGACCACGGGGTTCACGGTTCGATCCTCGTGCCGGCGGCACGTTAGCCCAGCACCATGTGACTCTGGCTAATAGCTCGCTTAATCTTCCCGAGGGCCCCCAGCGCCGGAACACCTCTCCGGAGGTAGCTGTGCGCTTTACAAATGCTGGAATTTCATTTCAGCAAGAGGACAGGTTCTTTGCCTACTGGATAACATTACTGTGGAATTCTCTTCCTTGCAACCTGAGAGCTCAAACCGGTTGGCTGAATTTTAGAAAACTGCTCAAAACCTGGCTATTTAGCAATTAACTCCTTCTAGCAGCACTGGCTGACTTACAGATCTTCTATTCTAGCACCAGGACACCTTCAAAAATTCACGTGCTCTATAACTACCCAAAATAAATAAATAAATAAATTGATAAGTAAAATATAAGGAGAATTTTAGGTAGGTGAAGTGAGACTCTCAGGGGCATATTCTCAAGGACTTATCGCCGAGTTAGCGGCACTTTATCGCAGCCAAAGTGGCAATAGATTTATCGCCCTATTCACAAGCTGGTGCTAACAGCCAATATCGCCAGTTTTCCTGCGATAGCAGCCGCAAAAAACATCGCCACGGATGACACCCGCAACTAACGCTAATGAGATGCAGAGTAGGCGTTCCAGTGCAAAAAGCCGCGACAACACCACTTCGCAACATTCTCAACGACCAGCCAGATCGGCGATAAGATCACAAAACATCCGATAAGGCGCGTTAGCAGCAGGGAATTAACACCTGCTCTTTCCTGGTATTAAGTCGGACGATAACCTGCACCAGAAATGGGAGCCCAGCCCACAGCCACACCAGAAGAACAACAGATGCCATGGAGCTACTGATCATGCAGCCGGACACCCAAGAGGGCCACAACACCCACTGCCAACCCCCCCAGGACCCTCCCGGGGCCCTACCCCGGACAAAGATATTTTACATCAACTTTACGAAATCATGAACAAAACAATTCGCCTGATGTCGCACAAGTACAACAATTAACATTCATGTGTGGTCAGAAAAAGGAGAATCATCCATTCATCTTTGAATTTCCAAACAAATTATTTTATTCAAATTTAACTCAAAACAACTATTCGGAAGAGTCATGGCGGGTCTTCTCTGGACAATCTGTAAGACACAGCCTGCAAGACAAAATTCAAGATAAGAAGGTGTGTCATGCGCTCATCAAAGGACAGAGAGAGAGAGAAGAGAGAGAGAGATAAAGAGAGAGAGAAAGAAAGGGAGAGAGAGAGAGAGTGAAAGAGAGGGAGAGAGAGAAAGAGAGAGAAAGGGGGAGAGAGGGAGAAGGAGCGAGAGAGAGAAACAGAGGAAGAGAGAGAGACAGTGAAAGGAAGCGAGGGAGAGGGAGAGAGAGTGCCGACACTGCGGACCCAGGCCTCACTGCTCACCTGCTGCCACCGGTGTGTCTCCAATCACGTGCCGGTATACACTGCAGTCCACCAGGTCCCTTATCTGAAACAGAGTCCAGATTTATGAATGGCCGAGTTCATAGCATTGCACACGCCATCATCGCTTGGCCGCCCCTGCGCACACAGGCTGCTGCACCCCAGCCCCTCCCGCCGCCCAGCGGTGTTTGCCCACCCCTGCACACCCAGGCCTCACTGCTCACCTTCCGCCACCACCGTGTCTCCAAGAGGGCCAACCACGTGCCGGTGCAAGGTCCAAGCCCGGGTCCCGCGACCTTGGCAGCCTCCACATCATGCAGCCCCGCCCCGTGGGCCACCAGGTCACACACGTGATTCTGGGTCTTGATTTCGCAATGGCAGAAATCATATCAGTGCACACGGCAACATCGCAGGCTGCACACCCGCTCAGCTCTATAGGTGCCACTAACTCTGTGAACCGCGAGGCAATGCCAGGTGGCGGTAGGCCCGCGCTGCCCGCTGGCTCAGGCCTACACTGCGGTCCAGCAGGGCTCACACAAATCCTTACCAGTCCGGACCGCCAGGACGGCGCATCATCGCAGGCTGCACACCCGCTCAGCACCTAAGGTGCCCCTACCTCAGTGCACCAAAAGTCAACGTCCCGTGGTGGTAGGCCCGTGCCGGCCGCAGTGTTTCCGGTGCCACCAACTCTGTGCAATGTAAGTCATGGACCCTTTCTGATTGAGTCTCGTGATATGCCAGGCAGACGCAGCCATGTCACCTTCGGCAGTGGCGAAGAACTGGGACACGTAGCGTCGTCGTCCCCCCTTTATACGTAAGCCGAGTGGGCTGGGTCAGCGTACGCCAGGCCAGCGTAGGGGTGTGAATAATTATCCCTGGGCTCTGGGCGTGGTTCATTTCTGGGCTGGACAGGAAACCAACTGATGCGTGTGTCTCTGTTGCAGTGTCTGCGCCACACGGCCCGCAATCGACAATGTTGCAATGTTGCATGCACCCGGAGGGCGGCCACGCACGAAGAGATTGTACAAGGAGCGCAAGGCCACTCAGGCTCTTGGCTCATGCATGCCAACTGTTGTGTGTTATATCTCTATTGGTGCACCATAAGCCTAAGGCCTAGCCTCAATTGCAGCACGAAAGCCACATCACATTTCCAGAATGCAAGCAGTAGTCAGACTAACATTAGGGATGAAAGCTCCTTTGTCTCAATACATAAGGCGGAAGGACATCTGCACCTCCGACCTTGGTCTTGCATGCGGCAGGCACCCCCTGAGAGAGATACCATAGCAGATGATGACGACTCCCACACTACGCACAGCGCTAATGAAAGACCAACGTATCCACACCCCACACACAGAAGTTCTTGCTCGAGGTACTCTTGCATGGAATGTCCTTGACACTTACGTACACAACAACTCATACGTCCAAATGTTGCACACACATACGACTCATTCTCATTCCTCCGAGCTGTGGCATATCATCCACATAACTGCCGCAGGTCAGAAGAGTGCCGGTTCTACGAGAGCCACCAACGCAATGGCAGAACATCCCGGGAACATGCACAACCCCTGTCACGTGGAACTGTACCGTGACCGAATGCTGCCTGTTAGTGTCTGATGCATTGGTCTGCATGTTGTGGCCCTTGTCTTGCCCGTACTGACACGCACATGGCAATAAAGTCTACGCAACTTCACTAGTGTTCAAATGTGATGAGTGTTGATTAGAATGACAAATTGTGTGCCTCAATGAGCATTGTCCGTACACAGGGAGGGACTGACTAACGCATTTCACTTAGGGGTGAGTCCCTATTGCCAGCTCCACCTCTGTGAGCCAGACATAGTGGTTGGGATAGTTGCTGATAGACCTGTGCTCTTACGTGTCATCAGCAATGTAAGTATGGTGTCCATATTCTTGCCATGTGGATCAATGTGATCCATCACTACAGGCTGTGTCCACCCAGTTGAGTGTGAGTAGGTATGCGAAGAGATGTTCTGTTGTCAAATGTGATGGGGGACACTACTTTAGGCCTGCCAACGACTTTGACATTTCATACCCAGCCCTATTTCTAACATTGCGTGGGGCAAAGTTGAGGAATTGCGCGATTGTTGTTTCAGAGCAATGAGGCCACAGCTAGTGCACACATTCCCAGTCATCTCACTTCCTATGTGTGTCACGGTCAAACATGCGCATTGCTTTCATTTCCCAGGGTGTACCTTTTTGGGCAATCAATGTCCTTACATTCATCCATACTTTCATACTTGATCGATTATGGACACGACACATATGTGTGAATTTGAATGATTTATTCACATTCGGTGGAGTGTCGGAGCTGGAGCAGTACATGGCCATGCAAACCCCACATTACATTGTAGCCCAGTGGAGGGCCAGCCAGAGTCATTTAGGGATTGACAAGTACATCGGAAGAGGAAAAGTACAGTCCGCAGTCTGATTGATGTGTCATTGGTAAGCAAACAAAATATGGCAGTCCATGTCGAGGTCCAAGGTAAATGTCGCAGAGTGTTTCGGGGGACAGTGGGAGGTGTTGTTACAGGGCATGATGCAGAGGGCAGAACCAAGCTGAAACAGGGCATATGGCGGAGAAGAATGCTACTGGCTCCTTCTTACTACAAAGGTGGAATCACCCGCATCTTCGTCCTCTATGTCATCTGTCTGACATGTGGGTTCTGATGTTTGGTCTGCAGCACTGTGTGCCACTGACACATCAGAGGCCGGAGATGTGTGTGTAGAAGTACCAGCAGCATTCATCAGCGACTGCCTTAGTGGCAGCAATGCGATGATGAGGATCTGCAGGGCATGGAAGATCCCAACAACTTTTCGCTGGTGTGCATCCGTGGCAGCCATTCTTTCTGCATGCATCCGCTCCATGTTCTCCATTATCCTCAGCATCTGTGCCAACTCTCGGCTGACATCGCTGAGGCCACTCTGACTAGACAGTTGTTCTCCTCTCAGAGTCATGACTCCAGCGATGTCGGGCATGGATTGTTGGACATCATGGAGCGAACTGTGGGTGTCCGTTAGGGAGTGTAAGTGGTCCCTGATGGGACTTAGACACCCACGTGTGTCATCTAGTTTGGCTGCCATGAGGGCAAACCCCACCCGCACCAGTTCAGCCACCTCCTTCTGGCAGTCTAACACATGGCCTTGGAATGCGATGTGTTGTTCGGTGAGGTGCTGGGAGCCAGCAGTGGTGGTGGGTGCTTCCTGCTGTGTGGTCTGTGCAGGGGGTGGGCTCTCCTCGATGCAGCTGGGCTGCCCTGCTCCTGGAGGTGGGTTGCTGTAGCTGTCCATGAGCTGTTGTAGGGCATCGGTGTCGAAGGTGTGGAGGTCCTCGTCATCATCACTGATGAGTTGTCTGGTCTGCTCTGCAGGAGGTGTTGATTGTCCCTCTGCAATGTGAAGGGGAGATGCATTTTAACATTGTGTTGACATGTATGTTGACGCATTCTTCAAATTTACATACAGACTGCATGGCAATGTACATTGTGACTGTTTGGGAGGAGCTGACTATTTGATGCGGGACAGTGGACATTTGAACTACATCACGGATGTGAGGTTGTACACGTACATTATCAACTCACAGTTTCCTGCTATGCCAGATGTGATTGGCCAGTTTCTACGCACAAGCGGAACCAGTTGTGTCCTCTGTTCTGTAGTGAGAGTGTTGCACTTTGTACCACATTGTCGTCAATGATGATGTGCTGTTATTGCTATGTGTGTGTGCTGCATTGTGGGAGAGTCGCCCCTGCAGCTGTGATTTTGCTACCCCTTATCCCTTTGAGGCGGTGTGCCTTTGACTTCTGTGCTTCTACAGTGTTGAGATGTTGCAGAGTTGGCTAATTTTGGCTCTAGTTCGGATTTTGGACTCTTGGGCATGGTTTATCCGCAGATGTTTTGTTGACATCAGGGGTTGTTTGTGCAGGTGGATGTGTCAGAGTGTGACCTGCTCCTTTACGAATGTGTTCCACACTCAGCCACCTCAGTGTCATGGCGTGCACCATGTCATGATAATTGGACTGCAGCCATGCTGTTCGTCATGCAGTGTCACTTGCATTGTCAGTGTGGCTCACAGACACGCAGCTTTGCTGGTTTTGACATGTGTGCATGGGTTGGTTGTGAGATTGGTGCTGTGTGGGGAGGGACCCCTTTGTGCCCATAGTGGACGGGGGCCTACTTGCTGTTTGTATGTGTGCTGCAGTGTGCCAAGGGGATCAGGGACATGATCCAGAGTCAATGTGGGTGTGCAGTGTGCTCTACTTAATTGTGCATGTGTGCCATTGTGCCCATCTCCCCCATCCCCCCAGTCCCTGTTCGGTACTCACCCTGGTGCTGTTGTGTCAGGTCATGTCGAGCAGTGTCCGGACCCCCAACTCCTGCCACTGTCTCCCCACTGATGACTGTGGCCAACATTTCCTCCATCTCATCCAGCTCCTGGTGTTCCGCTGGACTGCCACCTCCAGTCTGCATTGCTGCCTGATGGTTGTCAGCGAGTTTCTTCTTGGTTTTGCGCTTCGCATCATTCCAGTGCCTCTTGACCTCTCCAATTGTCCTCCTCCTCACTCCGACTGCATTCACCTTGTCCAGGATGGACTGCCATTTTGAATTTTTATTTGCCAATGACACGGAGGTGACGAACAGTTGTTGGTGGTGTTCTATCACCTCCGTGATGATGATCCTGTTTTCCTGCGGACTGAACCTCGTCTTCCTCGTCTTCTTCTCCTTGCCCTTCCGTGACCCCGAGGTCCCAGGCTGGTACTCCTGGGGGCTTGTGGGGTTCTGGTCGTCCTGTGTACTTGCTCCGGCTTCCTCCATGGTGCTACGCAGTTTGAATTATTTTGTTTGTGTTTTTCGGTGCTTTTATAGTGCATTTTTTCACATGACTTGTGGGAATTGCAGGCCTGTCGCTGATTATCGCTGATTTTTTTATCGCGGTTGGCCACATCGCAACTTTTTTCGCGTTCTTGTTTCGCGTTTTTTTGCCGTCACTGTAATTTTATCGCGGTCATTTGACGCGTTAGCGTGAGACTATTGCATGGTACCACCGTGTTGAGAATACAACATTAACACGGCGTTATTTTCCCACGATGGACTGCGATGTGCAAAGTTGCGTTAAGCTAATTTTGCGATAATTATCACACGTTCTTGAGAATATCCCCCAGAGTGTAATTAGGTTATCAACATGCGGTCTGTTTCCATCCCACACAACTTGTTGCAATGAATGGGCACAGAAATTGTTACATATATACATATATACAGCATGTTAACACAAGCGTGACATGGGTTAGTGTTGCACTCGTGTCCTAGCTGCAAAAAGCACATGAGTGTGACATATGTGTTGCACTCATATCCAATTTGTAAAATGCATGCTTGTTGTAACTATGGAGTGCAAAAGAAAAAAGATGCACACTCGCTCTTTTGCTTTACTCTGATTATTCAAATGATGGGAGCATGGGTTGGAAGGTTGCAGGGTTATATAAGATTGTGGGTGACTGTTGTGGTCATTCGTTTGGACTCTGGACTTGTGACTTGTACTCTGAAATAAACGGAGCTTACTGAATTATGTTTCCATTTTCTGGTTGTCTTGGCGACGAAGATGGGGATTGGTTGTATTCGTCCACATTTCTGCTGCCTATCGGTATCAGCGAATCAGTGATTTAATTGACTGTTCTGACTGCAAATGCTACAGAACAAATATTTCAATACTTACATTGCGTTTGTGGTTCTCTGTAGTCAACAGCACAACCTTTTGTGCAATTAACGCGGTGTGTGGCACATCGCATCCTATGAACTCAGCGGGTGTTTGTTTACTGTATCCTAGATCTGTCACATGGACCTTGAACCAGAACATTTTGGACAAACTTTGGTGCATTTCAACACAGTGAGGTGCACACCTCAATGTAACGTATGACGATGGTGACCACTTTTATTATTTTATAGTAACACTGCAATATTTCTTGGGCATTTGTGGTTGTTTTTCATTTAAAACAATGTCAGGAATTGTTCCACCTCCTTCATTTCTTACAGCACCAGGGCAACCACCAATGGATTGGGAGACATGGAAGGCAGTGTTTTTAACTTACATAGAAATCTTGGAGGGGGATGATTGTGGTTCAGAAAGGAAACTAGCACTTTTAAAACATTGTTTAGGGGTCATAGGATCGAAGGAATCTAAGAATTTACTGCTATTAACTACTCAAGGCAACATTGATGTGTTTCAGTATACCTCTAAACAGTTATGTATATGATAGGGTAAGAAAACTAATATAGTAATGGAAAGGTATAAGTTTTATTCTAGAAAACAACATGCTGATGAATCCATAAAAGAATATGTATCAGTGCTTAGATCTTTGGCTGTAACATGTGATTTTGAACATATCACTTACGAACAAGTAATAAGGGATTAAGTTTTGAAGAGAACTAGTAGCAAAAAGATACAAGAGAGACTGTGGACCACTACAGACATGTCTCTTAATGCCGCTATTAAAATTGCAAAAGCTACTGAGCCCTCCGAAGACTTTGCACAAGAAATAAGAGGCAATTCAGATAGTGATGTCCATGTAGTATCGAAGAATAATAGGAACAAAATAAAAAAATCTGTAGGGCAAAGAAATTAGACAAGACCTGTGTGGCAAGAAACTGATGGGAAGACAAGAGTAGCTTTGTGTTATAGGTGTGGCAGTGAGTCACATTTAGATAACTGAAAACTGTGTCCTGCTTTTGATTAGATTTGTTCTCAATGTAATAAGAAAGGACATTTCAACAAAGATTGCAGATCATTTCCCAGAAAAGTTAACCTTCTACAAGACTATGATGACAGAGAATGTGATTATGTTAGTAACGATCAGGATCCTAATACAGTACTAAGTATAAGTGATGGGAATAATAAGAGGAAGTTTCTGTCATGTAACATAGTTACAGATGGAGAAATTGTTACTGTTTCAGTGGATTCTTGTGCATGGTACACCACAATCATTTCCCAGACTACAGTGAAAGAGAGATAGATGGCCCAACAAAATCGTATTACCACCTGATGTAGCTCCTGGTGGGCACACAGGTCATAAAATCAATTTAGTGGGTTACTTTTGGGCAGATCTTGTTTTTTCTTGAAGACACACATGGTAAGGTATATGTGGCAACAAATTGACAATCCTTATTGGGTTGGCCACATCAAGAGGAATTGGGTATTAATTTGGACCATAGGGTATGCTACGATGGCCGTGGGCTTCTGAATACGTAGTGAAATTGTTCGATGATCAGCAACAACGGCATTCCACACCCACTGTTATGTTACACGCATTGACTTCATATTATGCATGACTCTACTAAGCCACTGCGACCCCAATCGTGCGTGAGCTAACAGCGTACCTTGAAACAATACAGCTCCTCTGGCTTCATCGCATGCATCACACATTCCTAGACTCCCCCTTTAAGAGATACAGCAGGTCATACAGAGTTTGCCTAGTGATAAGGCATTGGGTCTAGATGGCTTAAAAGCCTCCTTTTGCCAGGAATACGCTGCTCTGCTGATCCCCCACCTGCAGTCCATGTTCGAGCCCCCCCTGATTTCTGAGGAACGTCCCCATTCACTCCTAGAGGCAGTCATTGTAACTATTCTCAAGTCGGATAAACCAGCAAATCTATGCGACTTCTACAGGCCACTTTCAATTATCAATGCTGATAACAGAATACTTGCAAATCTAATTGCGAATTGCCTTCTCGCGCTCCTACCTTATATAGTGCGCCCAGCACAATCAAGCTTTGTTCTCGGCTGATGTACAGCACATAATTTGTGCACGCTATTTGCGGTGCTCCATTGCGTGGAGCCCAATCTGACTGTAGTTTGGAGGTGCATGAATTATAACAAAGTTATAACTATAACTTTATCATTTCTGAGGTTTGTATAGTTTAAGTTGGATTTGTATACAAAAAATGAATAAAGTTTTCCTAACTATAATTTAGCCTTAACATTTGTTTTTTCACCATGTATTCACTAACATTGGGCCCATTTTATGTAGAGAGGAGTGAAATTAGGATTGTTAGGCACTGATAAGTGATGCCTTTCTTTATAACTAATCCTGTAATAATCTTGTTGATGGGTTTGGCACTCACTCTGGGCCTGATGAAGGACTGGCAATGTCTGGTCAGTTATAGTTTTCACAGAGAAACTGGTGGTCACTGATTGGGGACTAGAATGTTTTGGGCCTGCAGTGGAAAGCTGGTTGTGAAGTCTACTAGTTATAAAGATTATTGACTCCTAAGGTTAAGCCCTGAATAGAAATGATGTTCAAATCCATAGAGCTTACGCTTATACTAAAAATGCTACATAGGCACCATTTGCCTGTGTGTTGTTCAAGCACCATTCTTGATGTAGAGACCACCCCCCCTTCCCATTATAAAATTATCTTTTAATACTATCCAGTTTGTATCAGTGTTACTGGCTGTGTACCATTAATTCTTTCCTTGAATTGAAATATCATATTCTCCTGTCAATGTGTATTGATATGTTATCCAATTCGACTAATGTTTGGTCACTCTCCTGACTACAGCACTGTAGGCGTAGAAACACTACCTGTAAATGATGTAAGAGCCGAAAGTGATAAAGGAGGCAGAACAGTTGAAAAAAGCCCCCAAGATAGAGCAGCAGCAGCATATACAGCTATGTAGGGAAATCATTCAGACCACAACCCACAGAATCTATTTTCATCGGCTCCAGGGGACCTGGGAAAATGAGCGAAACAGGCATTGTTGACTGGACTCTTCATACATTTCTACAGATTTTAACAATGCAAGAATCCGCCTTCCTAATACGACCAAAAGAATGGTTTGAACTGATTAATTCAATTGAGGTTCTAGAAAGCATCTGCTGGCTCAAGTTTTTTCACAGATCCCATGTGGAAATAATGACTAAACAGGAAAATGTAAACTCTTAAAAAAGGAAGGGAAATCTGGCATATGCATTAATTCAATGTGAACCAAACTGTAAATGAAATATGTGCATGCTGTAACCTACAGACATCTATGGGATCAGGGTTCCAAAATAACATATCCAGGTGTTCTATGCAGCTTGAGTTTCAAACTTGCTATTGCCAGCTCCCTATCTAGGAGCTGGAGATCGACACCCATGTTTTTCCTCAAATGCTGATATTCTTAAGCTTTTTCACCCTCTCCTTCTGAACGATCCTCCTTTTTAATACATGTCAAACTGCAAAGAAAATAGCTCGATGTACTACGGAATCAGGGTGTGGTGTGCTAAGATACTAGCGGCAAAAAGTGCTTGTAAATTGCACACTGACATTTTGCGACCGGTATCTGATTTTGCAAATGGCCTCTATGGGATTCAGTTGATTGACAAAACCCCCATTGACTGAGTCAGGGAATGATGCTGCCTATTTAATTTTCGTTCCGCAGGTCACAATTTGCGACCCCGTGCAATTGGCTAGAAACACAGGGATGGTGGCCTCCAAGGGACTGTATTTCCAAATGGAAAACTTTTTTCTTAAAGCAGTCCATGTTCCTTAAAGGAATCGGTACTACATTAAAAAATGGAAAGCTTTCCATCTGGAAAAGCATCACGGGGAGCAGGCAGTGGTCGATTAGACCACTGCCTGCGCTATCTATGGCTTCTAACATGATTCCCAAAGGGGAAGGAGTGTGAAGCAGACCCTTTCCCCTTTGCAAATCTCCTTTGCCACCTCCTTTGAGGTGTCAGTAACTGTGCAGTCAGTTGCGACTGGGACTGCATGTAGGAAGGTGGAATCTGACTATATGGTTGCCCCCACTTTTTTTATGGTGTTTTGCTGGTTTATGACTTAGTTGGACTGGGATCCTGCTATTCAGGGCCCCAGTCTATCTGCTTTCTCTGTAAAAAGGTTTCCATGTGCCTTAAGCACATCACTGATTGGAATCTGGAGTGCCCTTATAAGTCCCTAGTATATGGTATACTATGTACCAAGGGCATAGGTACCTCAGAGGCCTACCAGGGGCTGCAGCATGTATTATGCCACCCCTGGAAGACCATCCAAACTGACACCACAGGTCTGCTACTGCAGCCTGGGTAAGGTGGTGCATGCACTCTTACTGTGATATAGGTTACCTATATCACTAAATACATACACACATATAAACCTATAAGTCACTCCTAAGGCAGGCCTTATCAATCCTAAAGGCAGAGTGCATGGTTCCTATGTGAGAGGGTGCCCCTGCATGAGCAGGGCCCCTCTGCAGCGTTCGGAGACCCTTCTCTGATGCTGTTTGTAGTGCAGCCTGACCATATACTCTTAAGCGCATTATAACCTCGCGTTAAATGCTAACTTTGGAATGGCTGCACCTAAACATGTCGTGTTTGGTGTCAAACATCTTGGAATACTACCCCCCGCCAATTCTGGTGGCGGGGGTAGCATTCCACCCTTCTAGAGGGAAAGACATGTTAACTCTGGCTAGCCCGGTAACTTCTTTCCAAAGCCCTGGCATCACAAAATGGATGCTGCTGCCACAGACACGAGTCTGGCCTCCTGCTGCTGGATGAAACTCCGGCAGGGAGGCCTGGACAATAGGTTTCCTGTCCCAGGGAGGTGTGACCCCCTCCCCAGACAGGATAATGTGTATTGGGGCTGGGCGGGAGCACTTTCGGGTGCTTTGAAGTCCTGCACTGGGGGCACACTTGGTGTCCCTGTGCATACCCCAGTTCAAACCGGATCAGGGGCTTGCAGCCCCTGCTTTGGCGCGAACTGGACAAAGGGAAAGGGGTGTAGCCACCCCTCTGCCCTGACCCACCCATAGGTGGGGCCACAGAGTAGTCCAACCCCTAAACTTAGTATAAGTATAGGAACCCAGTCCTTAGGACTTTAGATTATCCCTGGACGAAACTCTGAAACTGAATCCTGGACCTTCGACGCTCTACTCACGATTAGAGGACAGAAGAATCTCCCTTGGGGTCAAGGAGTGACTCCCCTGCTTGGCAGGCACCAAAGAAGCATCTGTCCAGTTCGCATTTCTGAAGCTCCCGTCGGACGCCGAAGTCATCGCATCACCAGAGGTAGATTCTCAGACTTCACCAAGGCTACCCTGAGTCCCCAGCAAAGCTGAGGCCCGTGGCTACCGTGGGTGACTTGAGACCGTGACCCCTGGACACCGAGCACATTTGCGAGTGCATCCTCTTCTGGGTCTCCCACGAAGTCATGCTTTAGGCTCCGAGTAGCCCTAGCCTCCAGCACCAACTGCACCGAAGATCACTGGCCTCCACTCCACGAGTGTCCTGTGAGCCAGATCCACGTGCAACGTCTCGAGGCCCCTTCGCGGTCGCTAGCCCGTTGGCTAGTAGCCCTTAACGAAGGCCAATCTTTTTTTTACTTGGCATCCTGGTTGCTCCAGGCCTGCCCTCACTTACCCTTGCTGGGTGAGTTCCCCAGACCTTGCTGGTCTGCACCATCGACGATCTTCTTCTGCATTGAGACTTGCCGTTGCCAAGGCTTGTTGGGTTCAATCCGGTCGCCGACACCTCAGCACTCGACAGACATCGTGTACCAGCCCGAATCCTGCTCCTGGTTGCCAACAACACCTCCTGGACCTCGTGGCTGAAGAGTCAAGACGACCGTCAATGCACCTGAAGCACTCGACATCGGTGGGCATCTGTCCATCGCCTTCCTGGTCACTGGCTAGTGACCCAGACTCTGTCCCCTCTGCTTTCAGGTTCTTCAGAACTCCGATCCACTCTTGGATCCACCCGGACACATTTTACTTGGTCGCCAGCAGCACTTTGCAGCAGATCGCCATTCAAATCGACGACGAAACCCGACCCCGAAAGGCACCTATGCACCCGGCTTCCCTGGGTGAGGTAACACGAGTATTCCGGTGCTCCCGTGGGTAGAGACTCTTCAAAGTCCTAGATCTCAAAGGGTTTGCTCCAAGTCCTCCTTTGCACAAGAAATAAGAGGCAATTCAGATAGTGATGTCCATGTAGTATCGAAGAATAATAGGAACAAAATAAAAAAATCTGTAGGGCAAAGAAATTAGACAAGACCTGTGTGGCAAGAAACTGATGGGAAGACAAGAGTAGCTTTGTGTTATAGGTGTGGCAGTGAGTCACATTTAGATAACTGAAAACTGTGTCCTGCTTTTGATTAGATTTGTTCTAAATGTAATAAGAAAGGACATTTCAACAAAGATTGCAGATCATTTCCCAGAAAAGTTAACCTTCTACAAGACTATGATGACAGAGAATGTGATTATGTTAGTAACGATCAGGATCCTAATACAGTACTAAGTATAAGTGATTTCCCGATCACGACTTTCTCCATAGAAGTCAACGGCGTATTGCGGTTGTGTATATACACTGCACGCGTCCCCCGTGGGTCCCCTGTGTCACTACATTGGGTGGTTCCTTGTGGTCCAAGCACTTCTAGAGGCTCTAGGCCTAGTGTCTAGTTCAGTTGTGGTTCTTATACCACTTTATTGGTATATGGTTTGGTACGCCCTTAGGGCCCAAACGTGTATTTGTGCTATTACTGTGTTTAAATAACTTCTAACTTATGTACTTGAACTCTAGCCTCATAAAGAGACTAGAGGGGTGTGTTTAGCAATAAATACATATATTTTGAATATATACCTGGTGTGGTGCTCTTTCATTTGATCACTCAAGAGATTATAGACTGGTAAAACAAGCTGCTTTACATTCCTTCAAGACTTAGCCTGAAGGCTGCTCTCCATAGCTACCACTAGGATAGCTTTCAATAAGGTTGTCTTTAACCTATCTCCAATAAGGGGTTGTTTGGACTGGTGCAAGGTGCCCACTTTAATTAGTGGACAGCATATACCAGGCCAACTTCTCACATTGGTGTGCAGCGTGTGGGATTCCAGCTTGCTATTGTTTTACCAGATAATCTCAATTGAATTGATCAACAGAAAACCACTAAAGGTACCTAAGGTACATATAATTTAAGCTTAGAAACCAGTAAGTTCTACTGAACTTAGAGTTGTGTGTTAAGGGATAGCACAACCCTTTCTACAACTCAAGAGAGTTTAGTAGGCCACACTAGAGTAGGTAGTGCATACACCACACCACACTAGTAATGTCTTTAAGGGTAGGATCTAAAGAATCCTTGCAGGAAGCCACTGAGCTTCCACCCTCCAAGTATGATACACTCCCATTCTTGGAATTGAGAGCATTATGTAACTTGAGAAAAATAAAGACAGGCCAAAGTCCCACCACCCAACACCTTAAGGAGTTGTTGGTAGCTTATGACCTTAGTAAGCCCTTGGGGACTGAAGGGGTAGGAGCAGAGGGTGGGGCAGAAGAGGAGGATGGGGCCAGGGGTAGAAATACCCCCAGCCCCCCTCTGAAACTGGCCAGGAGGGTGACAATGACCCTGACCTGGATAACCCAATCCCTCCTGTGGAAGATGAAGAGGATGATCAGGATGATGCCCTCTTTGTCCCCCAGGAAGGATTATGAGTGTGCCCAGGAAGTCTAGATCTCCTTCTCAGGAGTCTAACCACTCTGGCACCTCAATAGGGAGCTCTGTCTCATCTCATAGGAGGGAATCCTCTCATGAGAGAAGAAAGAGGCTGATTCAATATGAGGAAGCTCAGCTTGAACTCAGAAGGAAGCAAGTAGCCTTAGACAGGGAGTCCCTAGATCTCTTTAGAGAGAAAATAAAGTTGGGACTAGAGTCCCATGGTGGCAGCAATTCCCCTAGAGATAGGGAAAGGTCCTATGACCATAGGAACCTGAGCAAGATTGTCCCTCCCTACCACAGTGGGGATGACATCCACAAATGGATAACTGCACTGGAGAGGGCCTGTAAAGTTCAGAAGGTCCCCCAGAGGCAGTGGGCAGCAATCTTGTGGCTCTCCTTTGCAGACAAAGGTAGAGACAAGCTCCTCACTGTCAGAGAAGAGGATGCTGACAATTACACAGTCTTGAAGAGTGCTCTGATAGATGGGTTTGGCCTAACCACTGAACAGTATAGGTTCAAGTTCAGAGACACCCAAAAAGCTCAGACTCAAGACTGGGTTGATTTTGTAGATTGTGCTACAAAGGCTCTGGAAGGTTGGATACATGGCAACAAAGTGCATGACTTTTTAGGATTGTACAATTTGATTATGAGGGAGCAGATCCTTAATAATTGTCAAAACCAGCTTTTGCACCAGTATCTGGTGGACTCTGATCTGACCTCTCCCCAAGAATTGGGAAAGAAGGCAGACAAATGGGTCAGAACCAGAGTAAAGACTAGAAATCAGGGTGGTGACCAGAAGAAAGATTCTACTAAGTCCCAAGAGAAAGGTGGGGATAAATCTAAGGATAAGTCCACTACAGGGCCCCAAAATTCCTCTTCTGGGGGTGGGTCCCAAACTCCTTCCTCTCCTGAAAAGAAACCATATTGCCATGTCTGTAAAAAGCCTGGGCACTGGAAATCTGATCTCAGTTGCCCCAGGATTGGCAATAAAGAAAATGTTCCCCCAGCAACTACTACCCCCCCTCCTGGTACTACCAGTAGTAATCCTCCAGTTGGGAGTAGTGCACCCAAAAAGTTAGGTGCTTTTGCAACAGGAACAGAGGTGGGCCCTGGTTCAGACAGGGACCCCTAAACAGACTCCTCTGACTCTGATGGTGGTGTAGGATTTGCCACCTTTACCATGGGTCCCACAGCAATGGGCAGGTACAGACTGGAGCCAATGATTAATGGTCAGAAAGCTGTGGCATTTAGGGACACAGGGGCTAGTGTCACCATGGTGGCAGGGAAACTAGTCCCCCTCACCAGCTTTTACCTGAGTTTAAATACCAGGTGACCAACATTGATGGTGTCAGAACAGATCACCCCATGGCCATAGTCAATCTCAGCTGGGAGGGGTCACAGGCCCAAAGAGAGTGGCAGTGTCCCCCACCTTACCTGTAGATTGCCTGATGGGCAATGATCTGGAGATTTCCGCCTGGGCTGAAGTTGAACACCAAACCCACCTTAGGATGTTGGGCGTCCCTGTAAAGGTTAGTGGGGCTGTGATGGCCACAGCCCCAGCCCAAGAATTTGGAGAGATGGAGCCTGAAAGAATGGCCCACTCTCCCCCAAAAGAGAGCACAAGGGTTGAAGAAAAGTCTTCTTCCCTCCAGACAGTAGGTAAGGGTCAGCCTCCTCAGGGAACTGACCCTACCCCTAGTGAAGGAACTGCCCCAGAGGTAGTCAGGCCTGGCCTGGCCACACCCCTGATGGCAGAGGACCCTTCCAAGGTGGTACCCAGTCTGGAGCAGGTAACCTGCCCCTCTCTACCCTGCCTCAGTCAGCCCAGGGCTGCAGAGGTCAGGGAGGTCAGTGGACCCCCCAGGGCCCCCTGTCCAGAGGAACCCCCATCAGCAGATTAGGGGCACCCAGTCTAGTAGCCCTAGCCAGGTGAAAACTCCTCTACACACTGAGGGATCCCCCATGCCTTTATGTAGGGACCTCCCCCAGAAGGACTCTGGTAGGCAAGGGCAAACCTGGGACCTGAAGGTTCCAAACCTGCCATGTCCCTCCAGTAATCCATCCAAAGGGACCCAACCCCCAGCTGTAGGCAGCCAAAGGTTGACCCTTAGAGCAAAGTGCAACTCAGTCATGGAAAGACAGGCATGCCTGGTGACCAGTGATCTGAGGAAGCTGAGGCCAACATTCCTAGGGCCTCACTTCCCTACTCAGACACCTCACCAGCCTTGTACTTTACCTAAGCACACCACAGGTAGTGATTCCCCATGGTGGAGACCCTCTCATACCCTTAGGGTGAGGGATTGCTTAGTGGACCATAAGACAGGGGGCAACCATGCTAGTGCAGGTGCTTCTTTATATGACCACTTAGTCAATGAAGGCTCAACTGGTCAAGGTTAGCCTTATCTCCTTTCGTTTGGGGGGTTATGTAGGAAGGTGGAATCTGACTATATGGTTGCCCCCACTTTTTTTATGGTGTTTTGCTGGTTTATGACTTAGTTGGACTGGGATCCTGCTATTCAGGGCCCCAGTCTATCTGCTTTCTCTGTAAAAAGGTTTCCATGTGCCTTAGGCACATCACTGATTGGAATCTGGAGTGCCCTTATAAGTCCCTAGTATATGGTATACTATGTACCAAGGGCATAGGTACCTCAGAGGCCTACCAGGGGCTGCAGCATGTATTATGCCACCCCTGGAAGACCATCCAAACTGACACCACAGGTCTGCTACTGCAGCCTGGGTAAGGTGGTGCATGCACCCCTTACTGTGATATAGGTTACCTATATCACTAAATACATACACACATATAAACCTATAAGTCACTCCTAAGGCAGGCCTTATCAATCCTAAAGGCAGAGTGCATGGTTCCTATGTGAGAGGGTGCCCCTGCATGAGCAGGGCCCCTCTGCAGCGTTCGGAGACCCTTCTCTGATGCTGTTTGTAGTGCAGCCTGACCATATACTCTTAAGCGCATTATAACCTCACGTTAAATGCTAACTTTGGAATGGCTGCACCTAAACATGTTGTGTTTGGTGTCAAACATCTTGGAATACTACCCCCCCGCCAATTCTGGCAGCGGGGGTAGCATTCCACCCTTCTAGTGGGAAAGACATGTTAACTCTGGCTAGCCCGGTAACTTCTTTCCAAAGCCCTGGCATCACAAAATGGATGCTGCTGCCACAGACACGAGTCTGGCCTCCTGCTGCTGGACGAAACTCCGGCAGGGGAGGCCTGGACAATAGGTTTCCTGTCCCAGGGAGGTGTGACCCCCTCCCCAGACAGGATAATGCGTATTGGGGCTGGGCGGGAGCACTTTCGGGTGCTTTGAAGTCCTGCACTGGGGGCACACTTGGTGTCCCTAGTGCATACCCCAGTTCAAACCGGATCAGGGGCTTGCAGCCCCTGCTTTGGCGTGAACTGGACAAAGGGAAAGGGGTGTAGCCACCCCTCTGCCCTGACCCACCCATAGGTGGGGCCACAGAGTAGTCCAACCCCTAAACTTAGTATAAGTATAGGAACCCAGTCCTTAGGACTTTAGATTATCCCTGGACGAAACTCTGAAACTGAATCCTGGACCTTCGACGCTCTACTCACGATTAGAGGACAGAAGAATCTCCCTTGGGGTCAAGGAGTGACTCCCCTGCTTGGCAGGCACCAAAGAAGCATCTGTCCGGTTCGCATTTCTGAAGCTCCTGTCGGACGCCGAAGACATCGCATCACCAGAGGTGGATTCTCAGACTTCCCCGAGGCTACCCTGAGTCCCCAGCAAAGCTGAGGCCCGTGGCTATCGTGGGTGACTTGAGACCGTGACCCCTGGACACCAAGCACATTTGCAAGTGCATCCTCTTCTGGGTCTCCCACGAAGTCGTGCTTTGGGCTCCGAGTAGCCCTAGCCTCCAGCACCAACTGCACCGAAGATCACTGGCCTCCACTCCACGAGTGTCCTGTGAGCCAGATCCACGTGCGATGTCTCAAGGCCCCTTTGCGGTCGCTAGCCCGTTGGCTAGTAGCCCTTAACGAAGGCCAATCTTTTTCTTACTTGGCATCCTGGTTGCTCCAGGCCTGCCCTCACTTACCCTCGCTGGGTGAGTTCCCCAGACCTTGCTGGTCTGCACCATCGACGATCTTCCTCTGCATCGAGACTTGCCGTTGCCAAGACTTGTTGGGTCCAATCCGGTCACCGACACCTCAGCACTCGACAGACATCATTTACCAGCCCGAATCCTGCTCCTGGTTGCCAACAACGCCTCCTGGACCTCGTGGCTGAAGAGTCAAGATGACCGTCAACGCACCTGAAGCACTCGACATCGGTGGGCATCTGTCCATCGCCTTCCTGGTCACTGGCTAGTGACCCAGACTCTGTCCCCTCTGCTTTCAGGTTCTTCAGAACTCCGATCCACTCTTGGATCCACCCGGACACTTTTTACTTGGTCGCCAGCAGCACTTTGCAGCAGATCGCCATTCAAATCGACGACGAAACCCGACCCCGAAAGGCACCTATGCACCCGGCTTCCCTGGGTGAGGTAACACGAGTACTCCGGTGCTCCCGTGGGTAGAGACTCTTCAAAGTCCTAGATCTCAAAAGGTTTGCTCCAAGTCCTCCTTTAAGTGTCCCTTTCCTTTAATTTCCCGATCACGACTTTCTCCATAGAAGTCAACGGCGTATCGCGGTTGTGTATATACACTGCACGCGTCCCCCGTGGGACCCCTGTGTCACTACCTTGGGTGGTTCCTTGTGGTCCAAGCACTTCTAGAGGCTCTAGGCCTAGTGTCTAGTTCAGTCGTGGTTCTTATACCACTTTATTGGTATATGGTTTGGTACGCCCTAGGGCCCAAACGTGTATTTGTGCTATTACTGTGTTTAAATAACTTCTAACTTATGTACTTCGAACTCTAGCCTCATAAAGAGACTAGAGGGGTGTGTTTAGCAATAAATACATATATTTTGAATATATACCTGGTGTGGTGCTCTTTCATTTGATCACTCAAGAGATTATAGACTGGTAAAACAAGCTGCTTTACATTCCTTCAAGACTTAGCCTGAAGGCTGCTCTCCATAGCTACCACTAGAATAGCTTTCAATAAGGTTGTCTTTAACCTATCTCCAATAAGGGGTTGTTTGGAATGGTGCAAGGTGCCCACTATAATTAGTGGACAGCATATACCAGGCCAACTTCTCACACTGCAGTCGCAAACTACTGATGCATTGCACCCCGAATTGCAATTTGGAAGGAACAACCCTTTTACTCTGGTTCCAAACTGCAATTCTGCATGCAGTGCCTGATTGGGAAACCCAGAGCGGCTCTGGCAGAAATTGACAAAACAGTTCTGCTCCCTTCCTCATCTCGTTCTGTCTCTCTCTTCTCAACCATCCATCCATTCTCTCTCTGTCTCTCCTTCCCTTCTGCTTCTCTGATGGCTCTCTCTCTCTCCATCCCTCTTCCCCCTTTTCTCTCTCTGTCTTGAAGCCCCCTGTGCCTGCTGCACCTGAGGGTGGGGGAAAGTGATGAGGGGCACCAGCAGAAGCCCCAGGCTTTCAATACTGGCCTCCAATAACTACACCCAACTGGGAAAAAGCTCTATGGTATAACAGGCAAATCTGACCCTTTCGGTATGTGTCCCAGAACCCATTTTAAGAGATGGAAAAACGTTTCAGACTCAATAAATGGTTTTGTACATTTGAAACTGACATTTTGTAGCCGCAAACCTCCTGATTTTGCGAATCACAATGTTTGTTATCGGAAAATTGCTCAGCATATCTGGATGTGGGTCACTTCCGGTAAAACAGAACAGGCATCAAACATTGGTGCAGGATTAGTGATTCCCTTAAAGCAGGCAATGGATGTTAAAAAGTTTCCAGGATTAAGTATTTTCTCACGTGGAGGCTGGGGCAATGGTTTATACGATGTTGAAATATGAAATGGATTGTGAGGCGGCCAGAACAGTAGTAGGGAGTGATATATTAATCTTTTCTGGAGAAAATTAGGTCAAGAATATGGATTTGGTGGGTCAAATACCTGGTTACCTATTGTGCAGACATAGAATATAAAAGGTGATGTATATGGCTGGCCCCACAACATTTGAGCAAGGTCATCTAGAAGAAAGTTAAAGGTTCATGAAAGGATGTGTCGAGGGTATGGCTGGTCTGATACTGGGGCAAAGTGGGATCACCTTATTGAAGGACGAGCATGAATCTGAAAAAGATATTGATGCTGGAAAGACATTGTCCGCAAAATAATTCAAACAAGGAAGTGGGTTCAAAATGGCAGCACCTGTGCTCGAGGTCACAAAATATTACCATAACACGATCGAGGACAGAGAGGGGTACAAAAACTGCTGGTCCATCCATCCAAAAATCACAATCTGTACACACAAAGGGCCCAGCAACTTACAAATAAATACATTTTAGTTGTATTTGCATTGCCGTTAGGCTCTAGGAAACTCACCTGAGGCTAGCAAGCAATGCCATTGAAGTTCTCCCTCCCCCTTTTTCCCTCACAGGTCGACCATTCATTAGATCATGTGTTGCAATCTGGCCTCTCTTGTTGAAATGTGTGGTGGTGCTATAAGGCAGCTTCCCCCAATGACCTTATTGTAGCATCAGCCATGACGCAATACACTGCAATTGGAAAAGTTCAACTTGTAAAACAGAAAAGCAAAAATTGAGAAACAGGAAGGTAAAAAACAAACATTACCATTTTCCAAAAATGTTTATCCTGCTGCTACTCCCAGGCCTAGTGTCCAGTCGTCACAATATCATTAAGAATTTGCTATTAATAATTGTGCCTCCCTAGTTTAAAAACAAACAAACATTAAAACCTGTTTTATGGCTGCTGATTCAGAAATAAAACGTGCCTTACTTGGTCATGGATGGAATGCTCGATGCATCCCTCTGAGCAAAGTGCAAAGCACAACCATTAAACAAAATGCAATTAAAGAACCTTGAAACTATGGTAAATCCCAGATGTTAAAATAAAGAATACCATATGCTGGTTTCAGCATCATTCTACATCATTCAGAATGCTGACATCTGACCTTCTCACCCCAAGTTAAGAAGACATCTGCAGACAGTTTTGTGACAGGTCTCTGTGAGACAAGCTGCAGCATTGATGCAGACACACGTGCCGACAGACTGTGGTAGCATTAAAATACCTTGCGGCGCTCCCCAGACCAGTAATGTATTCTTGAAGTCAAAGATAAGTCAGTCTCTGACTGAATCCTAGATTTATTCTGTCATAGACCAGAAATAATCAATGCCAGATTCGTTCCAAGGCCCGAATTTCTTTCTGCAAGACATTACTTAAAAACTAATGCCGACTCACATGAATAGAACAGTATAATGAATGTATTACTTATTTTGGAGAGTGGGGGTGAGTGAGTAAATTTATATAGTTCCTACGCAAGTGCTTAGCTGTCTCTAGGCGCCATGTAACTAAACACTCATTAAACAAAAATACAGTTCCCTCATGGAGTTAACAAAACCCCGTTTGTTCAATCCCTTGCAGATCCTAAGCTTATTTTCCTGATGTGTTCGTCATTTCTACAAAAAACGAACTGGTGATAAGTTTTTCTGGTGAAACTGTCTCCAGCATTCAGTTTCCCTAAATTTCACAACATGAATGACATCACCAGACAATAGTATTAAAAATAGCGAGTGTCTCATTTCCAAAAATTGCTTGAAGTCCTTTTCTTCTCCGCATTACATCAATGCTTGCGTTTATTAAGCAAGCAAAACACGCTCGCCCCCTGCAAAAAAAGTTTTTGTTCTCACCTAGAGGCAGCTATTAGCTGCCTGTGGTCGAACACCTAATGTGGACTATACCAACACCATCGGTTGGCTTCCTTGGCAGTTTCATTCCCTTTCTCGTCCAGTGTTTTCACTCCCCAGCAGCATATATTCTTTGAATTCCTTTTGTGGGTAACTTGTATCCTTCCACTGCTCACATTCAGGGAACTACTTTGTACTATTTCCTTTCAGCACTCATTGGAAGAGCATGCGTTTTCTTGCCCTCTCTCTTGTGTGCTGGTTACCACCTCACGATCAGTGTCTCTCCCTTTTCCTGCTCGTCCATTGCTTTTCCTAACCCTCTCATTCCCTTATTTTGCTTTTTTTTGCCTTCCTCCCTGCCTAAAGCTACACTGTTGCTCTGTTGCACACATCTATCACTCCCTTGCACCCCACCGTTCACTTATCCTCAAAATCGATCATCTGCCCCGTCTGTTGTGGTCTTTGTATTGTTTTAAACAAAAATAATTTAAAAAAAATCTTTAGAGGGCATGGAAGCTGCAGTTTGCAGCCGCGTTCCTCCGTGACCAAAATACGCTTTCGTGGACACTTAAGTTATTTCTTTTATTTACTGCTCCAAGATTGACAGTCGGCATTTTGGAATGGTAATAAATAAAATGATGGCTGCGTGGGGATGCATACACATCTGTACGCAGGGGCGCAACTAGGTCTGAAATCTGGGGGGGCTAACATGGCAAATGAAGGGGCGTGGCTAATCAATAAGGGCAGGGCTAAAATGGCAGACAATCAGGATCGTGTAATGGTCAGGCCAAGCTGAGAAAAAGAAGTGGTGAATTCTACATTTGAAACTGGACAACAATTAGAGTACACATTTTTGTTAATTTGATGCATTTATGTGCTATTGTCCTATGAAAAAGGGACAGAGTGTACTGAAAACTGAATTAAAAGTCCACTTCAATATATTTTATTACAAAACACTTTAGGAACACAATAGAACCAATTTTCACAATGCCATTTTAAGGCGACGACCCTTTTTTGCCAGTTCATCAACAATTGCTTCTATAGGAGGACAATGTGCTCATGAAATGTTTATCATTGCAAGACCAGAGAGTCGTTCTTGCCCCATTGTTGACCAAACATAGGCTTTCAGTCTGCGAAGACAACTGAAGCACCTTTCTGGGGATGCAGTTGTCACCGGCAAAGTGGCAAATAATTTTAGCAGGCAGTATGTGTTGGGATAGAAGCCAATGTGAGCAGGAGTTAAGGTATCCATTATATTCCCTGGCCTTTCTTCAATAGGTACCTTCAGCTATGTCATTACTCATATGTCATATTCATTTTTGAGATCCTCGCGTGTACCAGGTAAATCGTCCTCATATATGTCGAGAGCATCCTTCAAGTTTTTAAAAGACTCTTGGGTGACAAACCTTGGTACCAGATACTGCATTGTGCAGGCCTTTTTCACATGCTGGCTGAATCTTTCTGACAATTCATACAATAAATTGTCTATAAATGGTAAAAATATTGAAATCCTATAGTAAGCCTCAGGATCACTAGTCGTGTAATTGGCCCATTGTGTCTGCCTGCCAGTAAGGCGTGGCATGGTGAGAGGTTCCCCTGCTGTGGTTTGGGCTTTAACAAAAATGTCATTAAATGTTTCTTCAGCTTTGTCTCTGCTTTCTTGAATCACCTGTTTGACTTTTTCAATCTGTCCTATGCACTCCAACATATCTGTATTAGGATTTTGGAGTGTAGCTGAAAAGCAACAATGACGTTATGGGACTGAACAGCTGCGAGAAATTGCTCAGCCTTGGTAGAGGCGTTGTAATTTTGCCAGTCTGAGATCTCAAGCAAAGAGTCAACCACAGCTGGGTACATATCAACAAAACGAACAACAGATGAATTCCTTTCAACCCACTGTGTCTCACATAAACCACTTAACAGTTTCTTTTTTTTATCTGGCAAAGTAGCAAATTTCGCCTTTAGGACAGCCCTCCTTTTTGCAGGGACATCTTACAAAATTAGACACTTCTTTAAGTGTTGAAAGACAATTATGGATTTGACGTATATCACATGAATGTCCAATCACAAGATTCAGTGAATGACTTCCACAATGTACATAAAATGCCTTTGGCACACGCTCTGAAACTAGTGCCTGCGCACCTTAAACAGAACTTTTCATTGCAGCACAACCATCGTATGTTTGCCCACGCATACGATCTACATTCAGGCCATATGTTTCTAAAGAAGTGAGAATTTTCTTTCCAATTTCAACCCCTGTTCCATCCTGAATCTCTTCGAAACCAAGGAATTCTTCATACATAGATGTACCTTCTATAAAATGAATTACTAGAACAAGTTGCTCGACAGTGGCACTGTCAGTTGTCCCCTCTGCTAAAATGGCAAAACATCTTCCATTGTTTGCGCGCTCCACCACTCTATTTCTCACTAGAATGTTGCAAGCAGAGATAATATCATTCTGAATCTTCCAACTTGTGTAAGTTGCATTGGAGGTACATGTTGCCAGATGCCATGCCAGAACTTCATCACCAGCTTGAAGTCGTAGGTAAGGCCGGGCGGAGTTCGCGTAGCCGCGCTATACGAGCCTGCGCGAAGCAGCAAAAAACTCTGCAGCGCTATGCAGAGTTACGCGAGCATGCGGAGTTGCTTATTCCGCATGCTCGCGTATGCTTGCCCATGCTCACGAGATGTTTTTGACGTTCGGCAACGCAAATTGCGTGTTCGGGGGGGAAATATCATGCGAGCTTCACCACACGGTTGCCAATAGGCGCGGCCATCTTGTTTTCCTACTCTTTGCATGATTCTGGGGCCAGTTTTTCATCCCTCTCTAATCTTTTCATTCCTTTGTTTTTTACACTGTTTTTCTGATCTTTTTTATTTATTATCTATCCCTCTCTCTCCCTAAGTGTATATTTTGTGTTTTATTTATACTTTTACTGTGTTTTTTTCTACTGTTTTATATTACTTGCTTTTTTACTTTCCTACTTCTTCTCCTGACTTTATTTTTTACTCCTACATGTTCTTTTCCGCCCTCCACCCACCCAGAACCATGGCTAAGGCTAATACTACTTCTAGTAGTAAGAAGGGAAAGGCCAAGGCTACTGCTGCGCCTGCAACCAAGAGCCGCCTTCCTTGCGGCAGACGGCGCCCAGAAGGGGTGCAGCCCCGGGCCCTTTTCTCCGAGGTGGAGGTGGTCGCCCTTGGTTTTTTTGTACAGCGCCACCTCCCCTTAACCTTGGCAGCAGGCGCCAGGCCCGGCTCTGGCTATGCTACCCAGGAGCGTCACCGCCGGTGGGTGAGGATGCGCCGAGCAGTGTTTCGCTGTTCTGGGGTCCGGCGCACCCATAACCAGCTGACTCACCGGTGGTCAGACATCTTGGACCGGGAGCAGGACCTGCTGGACCTACTAGGTGTTGAGGTCATGGGGCTTGGTGAGTAGCTAATTATAGTAGTATTGTGTGTTCTGTTCTGTGTTATTGCGAATATACATTTTTTCCCAAATAGCAAGAATGCTGCTGCTTACGTGCAGGTAAGTTACGTTTAAAAATCTTATATTGTGTGATTGTTATTCTTCTAGACACCTAGCAGGTGCTCGGCGCTACTAATCTTACTTGTTTGCAACTTTGCACTCGCTTGGGCTGATTATGCAAGAGAGTTTAGAGAACTTAAGTTAGGTAATGCTCCAGTCCTTTCCTTTGTCCTGTCACTAAGATAGTGGTGGATTGGCAGGTAGTTTAGTTACTTAGTATTAGTTGGTAATTTTTAGCGTTCCGCGTGACGCGTCCTCTGTCACGTCTTGTGCTGCTGACTCCAGACCTTAGTAGAACCTTTTGTAGTTTATTAGTGAGTGAGTAATATAGCAACTCATCAGCACATCAGCAGCAACAACTTAACAATTTGGTGTATGCTATATGCATGTGTCCATCTAAGCATTTTTGAGGACTAAAATAAATGGAAATTCAGACTTAGTGAACAATTGGCCCGTCAAAGGGGGTTGATTCATTGATGATTTGATTTCGAATGAGATTGAAAAACGTAGAAGAAGCAAATATATTTTTGGGCAATTGAATTCATTTCCAATGTCTCTGGAATAGGCGGGCTAGGCTAGGTAGTACTTAATTACAGGTTTAGGATTCTGGAATCGGAATGGAACACTGGATTAATAAATAATAACTAGACAGTCTGCGATACTACTACTAGTCGATCAGATTAGATAGGTAAATTTTATTGCAATTGTTGTTTCCTGTCCAAAACTTTTATTAGAGCGTTTTTAAAAAATATTTTATTTGTTTCACACCAATCAATTTTTGTCTCTTTATTATATTTTACATGATCAGCATCCAGGGGCAAGAAGACAACTGGGTCTTCTGAGGCGGGACTCGGAGCTGGAGATGCCTCCCAGGGCCAGGATTGCTCCTCTACCGAGGGCTCTGCTGCTGGCCCCAGTAAGTCCTCCTGTTGTTAATATTAACAATTATATTTATGGGAAAACTGGAGCGGTGCACTCCCAAGTTAATATACTGTCAATAAGGAAGCTCGATCAGTTTCTTCGTTGTAAAAATATAAATCTTTATTATAAATAATCCATTGGATTTGCATAGAGCATCAGCCAACGCGTTTCTTTCAAAGGTTGAACTTCGTCAGGGCAAGCGTAGCAGATGATGAATATGACGAGTTTTCGTGCTTATACTAAAACGTTCTACGGGCCCAATCCGGTCTGGACCCTGTTTGGATATGTATAAAAAGTTCTCGAACTTATGACTGCATACGTTGTGTGGGCCTCCTTGATAAGGGCCTGTGTGAAATTCCTGCAGTCTCTCACCACGGCGTCTCAGCTCACGGAACAGCATCCTGTGTGCACGCCGACTTTCATCATACTAGTATCTATCACTTGGGGATTATATTGAGGAAGTGCGGCAATTGGAGTCCGCCGTTGGTTCTTTATTTTTTTTTTCATTAACAATTATATTTCCCTAACTTTTAATCCACCTTATTTTTTCCGAACTAATATTTCCGTTTCCTAATTCTTTTTTTACCAAATCTTCTTCGCTCTATCTGTTTCTAAATTCTTGTTATCCCTGCATTACCTACCTACTTAGTTATATATATTCTTTATTCCATCAAAAATATGACCATTCACATCATAAAAACAATTCATGAGCATAAAAACAGTTAAAATTGCAATACAATATTTCTTTTAAAAAATTCATATGATAAAACAACTTTCAGATCTTCCAATATGAATGTAGAATACATAAGTTCATAAGACTACCAAACAATGAACGGTTCAACGCCAGAGGGTCCTAGGGAAATTTAAAGACCTCACAGGATTCAATCCCCAATACTATATCACAAAACAGTATAGAATCCTTGGGTCTATGAAAAAAGGAAAAAATCAAAAAGTGTAATGAATCACTACTACATAGTTTGAAAGCATATAAATGTAAAATAAAGAACCGAATGACTAGGTGCCACAGATCTAGCTGTGGGCACTTCCCTTTTCAGGACGAAATCCCTCACTCACCATAGGTGACATGCTTCATCATTTGGGATTCTCCTCCCAGAGGAAAAACCTAGTTCCTCTGAGGGCTACAACCCCTTCTCTGAGAAGATGCTTTATTTAAATACGCCCCTTGCCAGGATTAAAAAGCGTGTATGAGCGGAATGAATTAAACCGCAAAGACAAAGTAGAGAAAAATGGTCAACATGTTTCAGCCATACACCTAATCGTAGGCAGGGCTTTCATCAGGACCTATAAAGCTGCTGCTATCTCAGTGCAAGTGCTACAACAAAAAGGATATCAAGACAGAAAATCTTCTTAGTCATTCCGCTCATACACGCTTTTTAATCCTGGCAAGGGGCGTATTTAAATAAAGCATCTTTTTTGCGCTCTTTAGCTAGTTTTAACTTCACCATCCTCACATTTATTGATTTTTTGTTGTGCTGCGCCCTCATTCACACAGCTGTCTCTTCATTTGGGGATTCATGATATCCTATTAGTCATTCAAAAACATCCCTGAGCTCCTCCCTCTCAGAGAGGGGGTTGTAGCCCTCAGAGGAACTAGGTTTTTCCTCTGGGAGGAGAATCCCAAATGATGAAGCATGTCACCTATGGTGAGTGAGGGATTTCGTCCTGAAAAGGGAAGTGCCCACAGCTAGATCTGTGGCACCTAGTCATTCGGTTCTTTATTTTACATTTATATGCTTTCAAACTATGTAGTAGTGATTCATTACACTTTTGATTTTTTCCTTTTTTCATAGACCCAAGGATTCTATACTGTTTTATGTTACATAAGTTCATACCCTGAAGCCAAATTAGGATGTGTTAGCAGGTCAAATTTTCAGAGGAAGTTTTAATCATTTTTGACCTCTTCCACCAGGCAAAAAGCAGAAATCTCGAAATAGCAAACACAAGCCACCTTGTGGTATCTGATCTAAAAATGCGTATGGCTTCACTGGGACGATTAAAAGATAATAAGCGGCAAACTGGAGTTATTCAGGTTTTCCTATGGTCAACATAGGAGGGACAGCAAAAGAGGAAATGATCGAGGGTCTCAGGGAAGGTGTGACATGTAGGGCACAATGGTGTAACAAACGCATTTTCCCAGGTGCTTCTTCTTGCATTTAAGGGGAGAGCTCCGTATCTGAATTGAATATACAGGGCTCTTGCCTGGGAGGGTTCGATGTCGTTCAGAAACATTTCAAATCCAAACCCTCCTTTAAAATTTAAAAAGCTTGCGTTTAAAGTGCCATGTGCAATACATTCTAAACTTTGTGAGTCCATAAACTCCCAGTACCTTTTCTTAAGAAGGGGAACAATTGATTTTGTAATGGACCCTGGCTCCTCCCAGATACACCCCAACCCTAGTTTTAAAAACCACTCCTTGATCTTGTTGAACCACTTAATGCAACCTGTTTGTTTGTGCAGAGCAATCAACTCGCCCAGGGCCTCCTTTACCAGGACCTGTGTGTCACTAGTCCATGCCCTAATCCAGAACAAAAGTGCCCTAAGGATAGCAAAGTGGTCTATGGGTTTTAAACCAAGATCAAGTCTTAACGGCAAGAGGGGAGTATTCACAGGCAAGGACAGGATGGCTCTAATACATTTATTTTCAGCAAGAGTTAGGTCAGACAGATTTTCCAACCCCCATAACTCGGCCCCATAAAGGGCTGCTCCTAGACCTTTTGCCCTGTGAAGTTCTAAAATAGGCGAAATTGGCCGGTAGGGAGATGCCCTGGCCCTTCGAACTATTGCACAGTCGGCATGTTGGAGGGCCAGTGTGCTCTTTTCTATTTGCGGTGTCCATACCAGCCTATCCCTAATACATACTCCCAGATAATCGAAAGACTTGACCTGTTCAAGGGTTTGCGTACCCAGCATGAGTTTACTCTTGTGGGATTTATAGGGATTAAAAGTCATGTATTTAGTTTTTGAGCAGTTTATTTCTAAACCCCTCTCTTTGCAGGCTTTATCAAATTTATTCGAAAGGTTTTGGATCCCTCTAGGTGTTCTAGCAATGAGTAGTGTGTCATCTGCAAAAAGCAGACAGGGCACTACACTGCCTGCCAATTTCGGGGGGTCACCACCACAATTATACAGCTCACCTATTAGGCCATTAATGTAGAGGGTAAATAATGTGGGGGCAAGGACGCAACCTTGGCGAACACCTTTCCGGACCGATATGTCATTTGTGAGACTACCATCGGAGTTCCACCTGACCTTAGCATATGTGTCATGATGTAACCGGATCAGGATTTTAAGTATGTAAGATGGGAGTCCTAGTTCTCTCAGGGCTAGCCAAAGTTGGGTACGATCTATAGAATCAAAGGACGTTTTTAAATCCACAAATACAACATACAAGTGGCCCCCTCTAATGGTCACTTCCTTCCATATTAGCAGAAGACATCTAAAAACTTGATCAGTGGTACTTGTGGAGGCCCTAAATCCTGCCTGTAAGTTTGACAAAACATTATTTTCCTCAATCCAGTTTTGGATTCTGGTTAAAATAATTTTACAGAAGATTTTTTGGGAGACATCTATAAGGCTGATGGGCCTGTAGTTTACGGGGGACCCTTTATCTCCCTTTTTATGGATTGGGATAATCTCGGCACCCCTCCAGGTCGCCGGGATTTTGCCACCGGACATGATGGTGTTGAAAACTACTTGGAGCAGGGGTCCCCATATTGTAGGTTCAGCCTTGTACATGTCTCCCGGCAGCTTATCAAGGCCCGGGGCTTTCCCATTCTGTAAAGAGTTTATGGCTAGGATGGTTTCGTCTAATGTGATGGTAGTCTCCTCGGTTGTGACTAAATCAAGAAGACTCGTTTGTGGGCCTGAGTCACATAAAACCCCTTGTCCTGCATATAACTGCCCAAAGTATTCCTCCCACACATGGGGCTGTATATGAAAGTCAGTTTCTATTTCCATATTGGGAGACCCTTTTGACAAAAGATGCCAAAAGAGTTGGCTATTCTTTAGCTTCGAGGCTTCTTGAAGCATGCACCAATTTTCTGACTCCCAATCCCTTTTTGCCTTAGTTTGTGCCAGTTTGTATAACTTCCTGCTATTTTTAATGTCTATGGGAGATTTCGACTTCACCGCCACAATTAGGTCATCCTTGGCTTTTTTGCAGGCCTTGTTAAACCAGGGAGCTATGTTCCGCTAAGATCGGTTACATTGTTTATAGAAGAATGGTCTGATTGTGGTGGTCAATTGCAGGAATGTGGCCATAATGTTGTCTAGCCCAGTAGTAATATTACTCAGATCTGAAAGGGTCAGCTCTACCTCTGAATATATTTTGGGAAGAGCAGTCGGATCAGCCAATATCATGGGCCATTTGACTCTTTTGTTGTTATTACTAGTGATTACCGGGGCGCTTAGTTATATTTTTTTCAAGTGTCTGTTTTTTTTTTTTTACATCAATCTAACTGCCTCTGACTCTGTACTCCTATTAGTCTGTCTGTAGCTTGCCCAGTTGGCCACTCTTTATCTTTAAAAAGTTTTAAAACTCAGATTCACCAATAGCTCTAGCCACTGAGTCCAGTCCTTTGGGTTGTCTTCTTCTTAATCTTGAGAGGCTTTTCAACAATTGCCACCAACAAAATGCCCAACCAGATATTTTATTATTTTTGATAGGATAGGATAGGACATACTACTGTCTACTCTACTCTAGTACCCGATTTGTAATGATGTATGTGGTATATGTATGTATGTATTGTATTTTCTCAATCTTGCTAGTGAAAATAAATAAATAGGGGGAGGCGTATATGCCATCTAAAAAATGTGTAATGTTTTTTCTAGGCATACTGACCACCAGTGCAGGGGCCAGCGGCGGGGCAGGCGAGGCCAGCAAGGAGGGAGCAGATGCGGCAGCTTCTGCAGGGCTGGGTGAGCCAGCAGCAGTGGCGGGCGGTGGTAAGTTGTACTTAAATTTCTTACTTATTGACAATAGTTACATAGTCGCTGCAAGGGTGTACTGTACTGTACTGTTGAGAGAGACTAAGTTGTTGTGAACAACGGTTGAAGAAGACACCATTTACTTGGCATTAGCAATAGCATTAGCGTCAGGAGTTCAATAACTAATGGCCTCTTCTATCTGACTCCAACTCAGCTGGGAAAGTTTTATGAAGAAGACTAAGGGGGATATTCACAAGAACGTGCGATAAACATCGCCAAAATAGGCTAACGCAATTTTCCATATCGCCGTCTATCGCGGGAAAATAACTCAGTGTCAACGTTGTATTCCCAACACGGCGGTAACATGCAATAGTTTCCCGAGAACGCCTCAAATGTTCGCGATACAACTACTGCGATGGCGATAAAAAAGGAAACCCGAACGTGAAAAAAGTTGCGATGGGCCCAACTGCGATAAAAATCCAGCGAAAAGCAGCGCCAGGCCCGCAAGTCCCACAAGTAAGGCGGGAACAATCACTATAAAAGCGGCAAAAAAACCACCTACAAGACACAAACAACTGCGAAGCACCATGGAGGGAGCCGGAGCAAGAACAGAGGACAATCAGAACCCCACAAGCCCCACGGAGGACCAGCCTGGGACCTCGGGGACAGGGAAGGGCAATGAGAAGAATAAGAGGAACCCGCGTCTCAGTCCGCAGGAAAACAGGATCCTCATTACGGAGGTGACAGAACACCACCACCAACTGTTCATCACCTCCACTGTGACATTGGCAACTAAAAATACAATATGGCAGTCCATCTTGGCCAAGGTGAATGCAGTCGGAGTGAAGAGAAGGGAAGTGGACGACTGCAAGAAGTGCTGGACTGATGTGAAGCGCAAAACCAAGCTGAAAATTGCTACCAACCTGAGAGCAGCAATGCAGACTGGAGGTGGGAGTCCAGCGACACACCAGGAGCTGGATGAGATGGAGGAAATGGTGACCTGAGTCATCATTGGGGAGACAGTGGCAGGAGTTGGTGGACCGGACACTGCACAACATGACCTGAGCCAACAGCAACAGGGTGAGTAACGACCAGGAACCGGGGGGACGGGGGGAGATGGACACAATGGCACACATGCACAAGTAAGTCTAGCACATCTGTGGACAAACCATGCCCAAGAGTCACAACTCCGACCAAGAGCCCAATTTACCCAAGTCTGCAACATCTCAGCACTGTATAAGCACAGAAGTGAAAGGCACACCGCCTGAAAGGGAGAAGGGCCAGCCAAATCAGGGGCAACACACCCACAATGCAGCACACACACATAAGAATCAGAGCACCTCAACATTGACAACAATGTGGTACAAACTGCAACACTCTCACAACAGAACAGAGGACACAACTGCTGCCGCTTGTGTGTAGAAAATGGCCATTCGCATTTGGCATAGCAGGAAACTGTGAGATGACAATGGACAAGTACAACCTCACATCCCTGATGGTGTAGAAATGTCAACTGTCCCACATCAAATAGGCATCTCTTCACAAACAGTCACAATGTACATTGTCATGCAGTCTGTATGTAAACTTGTACAATGCGTCAACATACATGTGAACACAGTGTCAATCTGCATCTCCCCTTCACATTGCAGAGGGAGAATCAACACCTCCTGCAGAGCAGACACAACAACTCAGCACTGATGACGAAGAGGACCTCCCCAACATCAACACCGACGCCCTCCAGCAGCTCATGGACAGCTTCGGCACCCCACCTCCAGGAGCAGGGCAGCCCAGCTACATCGAGGAGACCCCATGCCCTGCACAGACCACACAGCAGGAAGCACCCACCACCACGGCTGGCTCCCAGGACCCCCACAACCAACACATGGCATTCCAACGCCATGTGTTAGGGTGCCAGGAGAAGATGGCTGATCAGCTGCGGGTTGGGTTCGACCTCATGGCAGCCAAACTAGATGCCATACGTGGGTGTCTAAGTCCCATCAGGGTCCACTTACAGTCCCTAACGGACACCCACTGTCCGCTCCATGCTCTCCAACAATGCATGGCTGACATCGCTGGAGTCATGACTCGGAGAGAAGAACAAGTGTCTAGTCAGAGTGGCTCCAGCGATGTCAGCCGGGAGTTGGGGCACATGCGGAGGATCATCGAGAACATGGAGCAGATGCATGTGGAACGATTGGCTGCCACGGCTGCACACCAGCGAGATGTAGCTGGGATCTTCCATGCCCTGCAGATCCTCATCATGGCATTGCCGCCACACGGCCTGGCGCGGATGACTGCTGCTGCTACTACTCCATCCACATCTCCGCCCCCTGAAGTGTCAGTGCCACACAGTGCCACACAGTGCGGCAGACCAAACACCACCACCCACATGTGATGCACCTGACACATCAGAGGACGAAGATGATGGTGAATCTGGCTTGGTGGTAAGATTGAAGTGGTAGCATACATCACCGCCATATGGCCTGTTTCAGCTTGTTTCTGCCCTCTGCATCATGCCCTGGAATAACATCTTCCACTGTCCCCTGTTACACTCAGCGACACTCACCTTGGACCTCGACATGGACTGCCATATTTGGATTGGTTACCAATGACACAGCAATCACACTGTGGCCTGAAGTCTTCCTCTTCCGATGAACCTGTCCATCCCTAAAGGACTCGGGCTGGCCCTCCACGGGGCGACAATGTAAAGTGGGGTTTGCATGTCCCTGTACTGGTCCAGCTTAAACACCCCACTGAATGCGAATAAAACATTCAAATTCACACTGATGTGTCATGGCCCTGATCAATTAAGCATGAAAGAATTTATGAATGTAGGGACAGTGATTCCACATAAATGGTACTCCCTGGGTAATGCTATCAATGCGCATGTATGGCCGTGACCCAGATAGGCAGTGAGACACACATCGTCATTCAAAACAACTCACATCACAGTTGAATACAAGTGAATGTGCGTAGACTTTATTAGCATATGCGTGCCAGTACGGGCAAGAGAAGTGCCACAACATGCAGACCAATGCAGCAGTATTTCAGAATGAGGAACGTTGCCAAGCGCCGCTGTCCACTCCGGGGGAGTGCCTCATCTTTCACAGGTGTGTGTTACCCCGTGTGGTTGTCCGCCCACGTATTCGGGGTCCAGGCGAATGCAGCCATGTCCACTGTTGTCGTGGGATATGTGACCAGAACCCCAAGATGCAACAAGGTGTCGGGACATGTGCAATGGGTTCCAAACTGTTATGGCTGCAGGTATGTAGTTACACGTCCATGAAAGCGATTGCAGCTTCGTAGGCAATCATTTCCAACATGAGGTCGTTGTCGACTCCATCGAACAGGATGGCGAGGCTATCCATTAGCAGGTCCAGACAGATGTGCTGCGTCCACCCCCTGTCACCAATTAGCACTACAGCCCAATAGGGGAGCGGCTCAATGTGGTCACTGCACACGAGGAGTTCTGAAATTTCCCAGGTCCAGCTGCCAGCATGTATGCCAAGTGTCCAGGCATCCCATAGACGGGTATCACGGTGACACTCCTGGTCGTGGGCCAATAGGGGGCGCACACACATGTCGAAATCCAGTTTGGCTACCGTCCTGTTGGATAGGCAGACATCCATGGACCACTCGAATATGCACGATCGACAATGCAACACAGGCTGAACGCAGGTGACGTTGGCAAGTCGGAAGCTTAGCTGGTAAATGATCCGCAACACTGCCAATGGCAGTGCCCCCAGTAAATGCAGCATACGTGCACGGTACAGTTCCACGTGACAGGGGTTGTGCATGTGTCCGGGATGTTCTGCCATTGCGTTAGTGGCCCTGGTTGAAGCGGCACTGTTCTGACCTGCGCCAGTTCTGTGGATGAAATGCCACAGCTCGGATCAATGAGCTGTTTAAGTGTGAAAGGGTTGTACGCCTGGGATGGTGTGGGAGTAAGTGTGAAGGCCATTCCATGCAAGATAACTCCGAGCAAGGACTTCTGTGTGTGGGGTGTGTATACATTGGTCTGTCATCGGGCTGTGCATAGTGTGGGAGTCGTCCTCAACTGCTATCGTATCTGTCAGGGGGTGCCGGGCACATGTAATTCCGAGGTCGGATGTGCAGATGTTCTTCCGCCTGATAGTTCAGACAAAGGAGCTTTCATCCCTAATGTCAGTTTGTCAACTGCTTGCATTCAGGAATTGTGATGTGGCTTGTTGGGTTTGGGGTGGGATGTGTGCGACTTTGGGATTCATGTTAGACATGACTTGCATGTGGCAAATGAGCGGCATCACTGTGTGTTACGTTGCCTCACAGCTGCTCCTCCCTCCCCGAGCCTATTCACTTGTGTACGCTGCACGGTTGCATCACTTGCACTCCAACGGCACACCGTTGTCATGCCTGTCTGCGCATGTCCAGAGGCCTGACAACGACACTGTGATGTTGGCCGTTGAAGGTGGGCGGCCACGTGAGTGTAGGCCTATGGTAAGGATAGTGCGGACACAGATGTAGAGTTCATGCCTGGCTGAACTCGTGCTGCGATTAAGGCTAGGCATTTGGCTCATGCTGCGGCAATGCAGACACACACAACACTTGGCATGTATGAGCCAAGACCCCGAGCAGTCTTGCGGTCCTTCATTTCTCCGTTCGTGCGAGACCGCCCTCCGGGTGCATGCTACATTGCAACATTGTCAATTGCGGGCCGGGTGGCGCCGACACTACAACAGAGACACACGCATTGGTGACTTCCTTGTCCAGGCCAGGACTGAACCACGCCCTGAGCTCCGTGCGAATTCTACACACCCCTGCGCTGGACTGACGTACGCCAGCCCAGCCCACTCTGCTTACGCTTACAGGGGGGACGACAAAGCTACATGTCCAAGGTCTTACCCACTGCCTGAGGTGACATGCTTGCGTCCGCTGTCCACAGCACGATGTGATGTGGTAGGGCCAGGGGCCATCACGCATACATAATGACCACACGGACACACTTATATGTATGGTGCAACTGGCTACGGGCACGTGCACCCAGCCCCTTTTTATTACCAGGGTCACATGTCCAGTGACGCCTGTGCTGGATGGGTGTGGGGTGAGTGTAAGTCAGCCCTCAGGGAGTGGTTGGTGCTGGCAACAACTAGAACAGTGATCATCGGATCACACACACAGATTCAATCATAAAGGGTCCATGACTTGCAGTGCACTGAGGTAGGGGCACCAGAACTGGACTCACACACAAAAGATTACATCATAAAGGATCCATGACTTGAGCTGCACTGAGTTCGTGGCACCGGAAGTGCTCAGCAGGTGTGCGGCCTGCGATGGTGCGTCGTTTGACTTGGGGGACCTGCTGACCGCAGTGTAGGCCGGAGGCAGCAGTCAGCAAGGGCCCACAGCCACGTGGCATTGACTTGAGCTGCACAGAGTTAGTGGCACCTGGAGCGCTCAGTGGGTGTGCAGCCAGCGATGATGGCGTGTCCTCGCAGGTCAGTATTGGATTTGATTTGAGCACCCTGCTGACCGCAGTGTAGGCAGAAAGCAGTAGTCATCGCACACATTACTCTGCGGTGCTGTGCCGCTGGGAGCGCTGGGGGCCTGTGTCGCAGAAGGCAGCGATCGGCTGAGGAGGCTGGCGGCCACGGTGACGGACTCGTGGCAGGGTGAGGGGCGCCGCCCTGGCAGATGCGTTGGCCATCCCGGAAGTGAACCACGCCCAGAGCCCCGGTCTATTTATTCACACTCCTACGCTGGCCTGGCGTACGCCGGACCAGCCCACTCCACTTCCGCGTACAGGGGGGATGACACAGCTACATGAGCGAGGTCTTCCCCACTGCCTGAGGTAAGATGGTTGCGTCCACTGTCCACAACACTGCACACATCAGCAGTATGTGTCCACAGGGACATGTCTGTGCTCTGTATACTGGAGTCTGTCCAGCACATCACCACCACACTTGGCATTGTGTACATTCTTATTCATGGGTGACTTGCCTCCTTCACACATACTTGGTTCCCACCTCTCCCCACATTCTGCAATTGTGTGGCTGAGGGGCCATGCCGTTTTCGGAAGGTCAGCTGTCTAGTTCTGCGCTGCCTCGGTGGTAGTCTGGAGGGGCGGGAGGGGGGCCTGGGGGTGGTGGCGGTGGGTGTTGTGGACCTCTTGGGTCTCCGAGCTGCATGATCATTAGATCCATGACATGTGTTGGTCTTCAGATGTGGCTCTGGCCTGGTCTCCCTCTGTACTGCAGGTTTTCGTCCTACTTAAGACCAGTCATAAGCAGGTGTTAAGTCCCTGCTGCTAACGCGCCTTATCGCCTGTTTTTGTCCGGCATCGCAGATCTGGCTGGTCGTTGAGAATATCGCGAAGTGGTGTTTTCGTGTGTTTTTGCACGGGAACGCCTACTCTGCATGTCATTAGCGTTGATTGTCGCTCTCATCCGTGGCGATGTATTTTGCGGCAGCTATCGCAGGTAAACTGGCGATGTCGACAGTTTGCACCAGCTTGTGAATAGGGCGATAAGTCTATTGCTACTTTTGCGGCGCTAAAGTGCCGATAAATCGGCGATGGCTCCTTGAGAATATGCCCCTCAGAGTCATATGACCTTGATAGATGGGTTGAACGAAAAGGGAAAGAAGGATGGAAGGAGGAAGGACGGGCGACATGTAATATTATATATATGACTGGCAGAGAAGGATGCATGGGATGCATAGGTGGCTGATAGGAATCGGATACATGGGTGGTTGAAGGATGGGTGGAAGGTGAAAGAAAGGCTACCTGCCTGGCTGAGTGAAACTGTATGGGTAAAAGGAAGAATCCTCCGGGGGGTTTCATGGGTCAAACTCAAAGGCAAGCAAGGAAGGATGCATGGGTGGTGGTTAAAAAAAAATTACAAATGTATGTTGTTGGTGAAAGGTTTGTTAAGAGATTATTTAAGAAGAATGATAGCCATGTTACTTTAAATGGATGGATGCCTGGATGGTACAATCATCATAGCATAGGTGGAGACTGTCACTGGATGAAGACAATGTAAAAGAAAAATAAACCGTGGCAGAGTAGGAAAGCCAAGGAGAATAGAATAAGAGATTCGAATTAAAAAATATAATTCTAGAAGAGCAATGCAATGATAAATGGAAAAATCGCTGTTAAGAGAAACAAGGGCTGTTTTTTTGCAAGGTTTTTGATTCAAGGTTGTATTTCATAATACTCCCTTGACTCACAGTAGTTTGCAAGCACAGCATATATATTGTGTATGTATGCACCCATACCCACCCACCATTATCAAGCGCCTACCTCCAACTCCGAGGCCCACTCACTAGTGCCTACCTATGTCATTTTTGACTGTGTCAGCCTGCCATGGGTGGCCTATCGGCTGCCATCATCTCATATATAATCAATGATCATTTGGATCAGATATCATCTGCCTTGTTGTAGTAGTCAGGGTGAAAGTGAAATTGAGCAGTTGCCATTGATGTAACAGAGTATGGCCATAATAGAAAAATAAGATAATTGTGTAGTTGTAGACTACAGCTGCCCCACCTACAGACAGTAGTAAATAAAATATGTGAGTCTGCGACACGAATATGTCTGTCTAGGGCGCAAGCTGACTGAGCTGGCATGCCTAATTGCCTACAAGGTTAATTTAGCTAAACAAGAGAGAGAGAAAGAGAAAGACTTGTCTACTCCATAGTGCCTAGTAGTAGTAATGCGTGAAACTCCCACAAATGTTAGAGGCCGAGGAAGTGGGAGGATACCACACATGTTATGTACTGTGCTTGCTAGTGCTACTGTGCCACTATGTGTATAATTAATTTTGTGCTACAGTTTTGCTCAGAGTATTGGTTACAATTGTCTTTTTTTTCTTTCTTGATATAACTACTCCTTCCCAACCAAACAGGAAGGAGTTAGCAGCCATGGCCCGGCGCCGGAAGCTGGAGGCCATCTGCAGAGAATATCGGTGGCTGGTGGCTCTGGTGGAGGAGGAGGAGGAGGCGGCAGCAGCTGTAGCCTCCTCCACTGCCCCGGGCCCCAGCCAGGCCACCCCAGTGGTACGACACTGCGGTCTGGCAGCCGCCCGCCGCACTTTATCTTCATTCAACACTGCTGCCCCCCCCTCTGGATGCAATTGTAGCGCATTCAAGCGCCTCATGCTCCTCCGGTTGGCGCGCCTAGAGGAGCGGGTAAAGGAGGTCCTGGCGATTAACTGGCGACTGCGAGCCCGCCGCTAGAACTCTATCGCCTTGCCCCTTTTAAAAAAAAATTTGGGTGGGTGGTGGGGCGTTGGGGTTGATATGGACAATGGACTTTTGGAGTGGACAATCTTTGGACATTGGTTGGAGTTAGGGAGAGGGGTGGGTCAGGTGTTTTTCCAATAGTTTATTTTGCTAGGGTAATAAATTATTTATACTTACTTTACATACGATGTAAATGTTTTGTGGGGGGGTTACTCTTTTACTTCACACGGTTTCCTTTGCTGCTGCAGGGTTGCAGCCAGTTTTTGATTGAAATAATAATCTGCGATAGTGTAACACACCAACAGATAGATGCGGTACCCTCACTTGTTACTTGTCCTACTAGTACTGTCAGTCTCTGCTCCTAGTCTATGCAGTCTGCAACTGGACATGGAAGGTTGTGGGTGTGTAAATTAATGAATTAATTTCCATATTAATTAATTATACCTTCCCCAAACTTCTTCTTTTACCTGTGATTGATGTTTATTCTTACTTAGGCAAAGCAATGGCTGCATGGTGATGATGGTTTGGTTTCCCAAGATGCCATGGTGGTGGTGGTAGTAGTAGCAGACACTGACAGTTACAGTAGCATTTGCAAAAAAAGAAAATGAGACAGTCAGTCACCTGAGGGAGACTCGGGAACGAGTAGTAAAAGTACAGTACACATGAAGACTGACAAACAAGAAACCATGATGATGAATGATAAGCAATGCTAAAGTAAAATAAAACATAATGGTGGCGGGGATAGCCTAGTACAAGTTACAAACTGAAGTTGACTTGACCTATGAAGTGGGCAAGAGTAACCTTTAGTGCTGGAAGGATTATTAATCGATGCTGCCTTGAGTTAGTGTTGCTTTCACCACATCCGCCCCAGCAAGTGTGTGATCAATTATTGGTATAAATTTAATTTAGTCACACCTCAATATAAATCACACAGCCCGGGGGAAGAGGGTTAGGGTTTGATGAATGGTTGGGAAGGAGTATTTGAGGGAAAGGTTTGACAAAGACAAACACTACACATGGACCACACACAATCTTGGCAGATGACCATCATAAATCTGTTAAGGGAGAAAAAGGAAATACATGCATGATGATGACTTGATGATTACTGATGAGAAGTACTAGACTAGTAGTACAGGGCAGCAGTATATTATTAATTATTATTATTATGCAATTGCCTTGCCTGTCTGCCCCCAGAGAGACCCAAATTACATACAGTTTGTGTTCTGTTGTACCAGGCTTCCTTTTAAAGCTAGCAGAGAAAATTAAAAAATAGCTGTAGGGGTCAAATGTATAAGCAAACATAATAAACAACAACACACACAGTCGTAATGATTGAAGAGAAAAAATGAATCAAATTAAAAGATGATGATACTATAAGTTACTATCTTATGGTCAAATTGGGAGTTGCATCTCGGCATTCCTCTTGGTCCTTCCTTCCATGGACGCTCCGTCCATCAATCTTGGGTGCCACTGCCTGCCTGGCGTATGCGGATCGGTAAGGTAAGTGTGAGTTGTTTTTCCCAGTATAGCACAGGGTAAAGGCCAGTCTGTAACAAGTGTTAATGGAAAAACAAAAGGGATATTGAAAAATCAAGGAGAAAAAGTTAAAATGCATAACCTAAGGAGGAGTGCAACAAGAACACTTTCAGAGGCGGCATGGCTAATTCATGTCTACTCTGTTTCCAGCATTAACCTACAACTACAACAGCAGGTATTCAGCGCCCACCCAACCTCCACTTAGCTTAGATTTTGAGCCAGACAGCACTGAGCACACATACACAGCAACATAGCATTTTCCAAATTAAGTAACTAAATCAATGCACCGCTGTCACTCATACCAATACACTCGCCTCCACCATGCCACAGACATGTAGGTCTGGTGTGGTTGTTGTTGACTTGTTTACCTTTTAGGCCACTTCATGAAATGCCCTGAGTTCTTCCATCAATCATCTCCGATCCTACTGACTGACTGCGAGTATAGTATGGTCATCATGGTGTCCAACTCTGTAGTGTACCGAGTGAGTCCAGATTCCAGAATCAAAAATGCAATGGATCGGCCTGCAGTAGCACAATTTTGTTATTAAACAACAAGAAGGGAAACATTTTGTATGTAGATTATACTACTAGACTTCATGCACAACCACAACACAAACACCAATAACTCAGAGTCAGCTTCCAATGCATGCCATCATTTACCTGTTTTTACGGGGCAGTCCCTCTCGGCTCAGAAAAGAGGATAGCTATAGTCAGGTTCTTTGGAGGGACTCGACGAGGCAGGCACACATTTCTTGTACTATTCTCCATCCAATGTCTGGCTTGAGGGAAATGGATTTGGGGCGAGTCAGGAGTGGACTGGAGCAGGACTCGGAGGAGTGGACTTACTTCTTCACTGACTGCACACAGTTGCAACTCCAATCCGGCAATAAAAGAGTAAGACGGTGGTGATGTATTTGTTGTGATTAGAACCAGAAAAACAGAGACACAAAAAAATAATAAAAGTAAATAAGCAAGAAAGAAAGTAACAAGTCAAAACTCGAAAGCCTAGTTGTCAGGGAAGTAGAGCTCGTCCTCAAACTCTGGTGGTTCACCCAGAAGCAGGTCATCTAACACACTACTTACATGACCTAAGTCGCCCATCATCTTCCTGCTGTGATACTTCAGGCATGGTGTAATCCCGTGGTATAAAGTGCTGATTCATTTTGATCATGGTTAACCTCTCCACGTTTTGGGGCAAGAGACTGGTACTTCTCACTATCAGAACGGCACCAGCAGCACTGAAAACACGCTCAGAAGAGACACTTGCGACAGGGCAAGCCAGATAGTTTATCGCCAGCCTGCTGAGCACTGGCCATTGGTGCCTTTTCCATACCAATACACCAATGGGTTTTGATCAATGTAGACGTCTGTTGGGTCATCCAGATAGGCCTGGACCATCCACTCAATGCTCAGGGGCGCTCCGCTTTGCTCGGCCTCTTTTGCCTTTGCCTCAGCACTGGACCTAACAAGCCCTTACTGTAGAAACCATTCCTGCGCCGATTTTGGTAGGGCTGATACTCCTGTTCTTGTTGTTGATGTTGTTCTTGGTGTTGTTGGTGGTTTTGACTGCTGTGAGCCAACCGCACTGCCCTCAGGCTCTGAAGCTGAACTTGACGCAGGCTGCACCGCTGTACTTGTTGTGGTCTGGAGTAGCAGGCCTCTAATTCCCAGCCATTCTTGTTCTAAGCGACTGGCTTCCGCAGCTATCCACATTTTGTACTTGGCCACATCCCCTTCTAAAAAAAGAATCAATGTGTTCAGTACATGTTTGTACCGTGGATCCAGAATTGTGGCAGAAATGTAATGTTTGGATGACACAATGCCTGTTTGCACCCTTGTATTTTCAGATAAGCGAAGGGTTAAGCTCTCCACCAACTCATATGCTTCTTTTTTTTCCTCCACACCTGCGTACATTGCAGACACCCCCGTCAGCTGTTCCTGTAGCATGTGCAACAATGGGATAGCTTGGCCCATAGTACAGTCCTCCTTGCTGTCTTCAAGTGTGAAGAGCTCAAAAAGAAGTAGCATCTCTGTCAGGCATTTAACTAGGCCCCATTGTTCCATCTCAATGATCATGCCTTTCACAGCAGCATCCCCTCTTTGAATGACATATTCATTGATTGGTCTGTACTGCTCAAACAGACATTCAGGCATGTAATAAGTTGAGTACCAACGTGTTGGCACCTCCTGGATGAGTGCTTTAACTGGCATTCTATGCTCATGTTGAATGATCCCCAGCTGCTTCCGGGCTTTAAAAGAATGGCTGAAATGTGTGCAGATTCTTCTGCAGGTGGTCAGTAAGTTGCTGACTCGGTCTTCTTTTTTCAGAAAGTCTTGAACAATGATGTTAATGCAGTGCGCCAAACACAGGACCCTGAAATAGCCACCATCGTGCATGGCCTTAACTATATTACTGCCATTGTCCGTGGCAACAAAACTAATGTTAAGCCCTCTTGGGCGCAGCCATTCAAAGACCTTGCTGTCAAAGTCTTCCAAAATGTTTGCAACAGTATGAGATTTATCCATGGCGAACATGGCTACAGTTGAATGTTTCCGAGTGGCATTAAAAATCACAGCAGTGTCAACAACACCTGCTGCAGATATCTTTTCTCTAACCCCCAAAAAAGAGATCCAGTGTGCAGTGATGCACATGTAATCAGTGGCTTGGCAACTGGTCCACATGTCTGTTGTCAGGTGGATAGTGTGAACAGCACTCTGCTGTAGAGCTTGTCCAAGCAATTTCAGCAGGTCGTGATGTATTGCTGGAACAGCAACTCTGGCGAAATAGGACCGGCTGGGAACATTCCATTTTGGGAAGATGGCTGTCACAAATTCAAGAAAACCCACCCCTTCCACAAAAGAAAAAGGGAGGAGGTCCAGCGCTAACATTTTAGCCAGCTTCGCATTGTACAAACGTGCCATTGGGTGGTTGCGTTCATACTGCCCCTCCGACCTAAATATGCTGAGAATGGTAGGCTGGATTTTTTTCTTTTCTGGTGCCACTGATGCAGGTGACTTCTTGATGCCAGATGTTGTCAGGCTCAACGCCGCACGTTTTTTTGTTGTGGTACTCTCTTGCCTGGGACCCCTTGGTGTCTCAGCCTGACTCTTACTCTTGTGCCACTGAGATGTTGCTGATGAGGATGTGGGCGGTACCACTGCACTGCTGGGGACAGGGTTACTTTGTGTACTAAAGAAAATGTCTCCCTCTTGTTCACCTTCCACCGCGATCGTATCTTCTACTTCTTCATCCCCAGCAAGAACAATGGGTGCAGTCTTTTGGCCGCTAAGGTGCGCCTCCCACTGGATCAAGTGGTGGTTTTTCAGATGGGTTGTTTGGCCTCCAGTACCATAGTTTGTACCAAGCTTACCCCGACTAACATCTTGTCCACAAATGGAGCATATAGCAATGTTCATCTCCTTCCTGCTAACCGAAAAGAAGTCCCAAACTGGGGAGGTCAACTTCCTGGCTCTGCTGCTGGTGCCACTTGCAATGCCGGATGAACTGGTAGGTGGGCGTGAAGTTTGACCCTCTGCAGTACCTACTTCTAAAGTGGTGGTACTTGTGGTGGATGTATGTGGCTGCCGGTGAAATATGGAAGCTGGAGGTGGTGTTGGTGGTATGATCTGTGTTGGTGGCATCCGTGCCACATCCCTCACAGCAATTTGGGATGGGGTAATGTCGGTCTCCACTGGGGCAGGACTAATGTCCATGATGACTGGCTCATCATCATCCTCCTCTTCTACATCTACCTCCATAACTCTAAGGCTTTCTGGAACCTTCCTTTTCCCTAGCCTTGTCTCGTGGCATTTCTTACTCTCAGACTGAGGTGGTGGGATCCAAGTGGCGTCTAGATTAGCAGAAGGGGGACTTTCAGAAGAAGTTGATGGACTAACCCTCCTTTTCCTTGCTGGGGATCTGGAAGACAATGGATCTTCCGAAAGAGTGGCTTGCTCTTCTTCTTCCTCTGCAGGAAGCTCGATCTCCTGAACTGCCCCTACTTCGGGAGGAACAACTACTATTGGGGGTGGTAGCGGCTGTTGTTGTCCACTTATCTCAGTTCCCTGCATTGATTGGGTACTACTTTGCGATAACGATAAGTCAATTTCAACATCACTGCTCATCGGCGTTGTCGTAATTAGACTGGCTGCCTCTGCGACAGACATGGGCTTGGGCCTAGGTTGGTGGGGTTGGTCCACTGATGCGGGTGTGCTGCTCCCAGCTTGCTCCCCGGACACCACTGCTGCAGGAGCAATTTTTGGTTTCCCAAAAAAGGTCTTGGGTGACATACCGGTCTTGGTAAGTGGCAGTGCTTTCTTCTCACTTGCAACTTTCTTGATACTGGAGCTGGTACCTTTCTTTGGGGCTATCTTGAGGATGTCAGCAGCACGCAGTGGCACAAGTTGAAGAGATGTCTGTGGTTACACGTCACATGACGTCGTGCGCAGCAGGACTTCTGTCTGGCAGTACAATGGGTGATGTTGTCTCCTCCTCTTTTGTGCACCTAAAAGCAAAGAAGCAAGAAGAACATCAGGGAAACGTGGCATTCATTGTTGTGGTTCAATTACTACTAGTAGAAAAAAAACCAAATATAATATATTTAACTTAGTGTGTGGTTGGTTACACTTGTTAGTGTTATTAATATTATTAAATGTATTACCTCAGTTATTAAAAAACATAACAATACAGTGTAGCCATTTGTGAGACTTTGACAACAACAAGGGCTTTCATGGTTGGTGTACTGTAATGTACAGTACACTCAGGAAGGATAGGAAAGAAGAAGAACAAAAATACAAATGTAACGGACCTGGTTTGGCATTGTGCATCACGTAGGATGCAGCATTAAGGGAGTTGCAGCTGACAATGGATAGAAGCAATAAGCCAAGAGGAACAAAGGAAAGACATGCAGGCTTATGGCAAAAGTACACTAACTACCACCAAAAATTGCCACCAGCCACATGGTCACTCACAACAACCACAAGAAGGAGGCCTGTAAAACAATGAACTCAAGCAGGCCTATATGGACACAGACTTTACAAAATGGCCCCATGCAACATGGGGAGGTTCAGCCAAGCCAAATGCTGGCCCACTCACTATTACAAAAACACTCACACTCTGGCCAGACAAAGGAGGCATGCTAAACAACACAGCTTTAATACAACAATGCCAAAAATGAAAATCCACAGGGCTAAAAAAGGTTTGCAAGTTACAACCACACACATCCAACAAAGGCATTTATTTAAAACACACATGAAAAAAGTGAAAAACCCCCAAAAAACACATTTTGCGTTTAAATTCAACAGATTCCACAGAAACAGTTGTTTCATGCACCCATTAGTAGCTCTGGGCCTATTGGTTGGAAAACCCATTGGCAGAATAGGCCACATAGTGAATCAATCAATAATATTGCAAATTTATTAGAAAATGTAGTGAACTGTGCTATATTTTTTGCTGGATAAACAAAGAAAAAATTGCATGCAAAACAACAACCAGCAAGAAGGCATGGCCACCACAAAGAAGGCTCGCAGGCCGAATGCAGAAGCACACTGGCTGCACCTTCACAAAATGGCCGCCAGCCACATGGCCAGGCCACAACAACAAGAAAGGGAAGACAGACCATGCAGGCCTATGGCAAAAGCACACTGACTGCCTTCACAAAATGGCCGCCAGCCACATGGCTAGGCAGGCCACAACAAGAAGCAATAAGCCAAGAGGAACAAGGGAAAGAAGACATGCAGGTCTATGGAAAAATCACTACCACCACCACAAAATGGCCACCAGCCACATGGTCACTCACAACAACAACAAGCAGGAGGCCTGGAAAACAATGAGCTCAAGCAGGCCTATATGGACACATACTTTACAAAATGGCCCCTGGCCACACAGAGAGGCTCAGCCAAGGCAAATGCTGGCCCACTATTACAAACACACTCACACACTGGCCAGAGAAAGGAAGGAGGCATGCTATACAACACAGCTTTAATGCAACAATGCCAAAAACAAAAATCCAAAGGGCAAAAAAGGTTTGCAAGTAAAACCACACACATCCAACAAAGGCATTTATTTAACACTCATAAAAAAGTGAAATATCCAAAAAAAAACATTTTGCATTTCAATCCAATGCTATCCATGCCCTAAATGATGTTTAAATTCACCAGACACCACAGAAACAGTTGTTTCATGCACCCATGAGTAGCTTTGGGCCTACAGGTTGAAATGCCTATTGGCAGACTACTGGGCTAGTGAATTAAATAAATATTGCAAATTGATTAAGATTTCAAAAGTTGGAGAAAATGTAGTGAACTTTGCAACATGTTTACTTTATAAAAGAAAACTAGTAGAAAAATTACATAAAAGAAACAACTAGGCCCCTACTGAAACTACAGGCCGCCCACCACAATACATTTTTAAAAAACGATGAAAAGTACAAAAAAGTGTAGGTGCAATGCCCCAACAAAACAAACAACACCTATTTTCCAACTTACTTGTGAAATCTGAAATCCAAAAGTCCTCAAATCCAATGATATATGATGCAGCAGACACAAAGAGTGATCCTTCCAGCTTCAAATCCAAATGAAAAGAGAACAGGAGATGGACAAAGCACTGGGAGGAGCCTGCTGGACAGGAACAGGAAGTTGGAGACTCTGGGGCACTTCCTTCCTCTTAAAAAAAATTTTTTAAAAGAAAAAGGACTCCTTGCACAAAAAAGTACAGCCAAATGTCAATCTGAGGAGTTTTTTTAATCCAAACCATCATTTCGAGAAGGTTTTGATGCTGCTCGAGAGAGATTCTTCTCCAGATTGCAAATTCTGTGTGTTCGGGATCGCGATCTTCACAAAACTTCCACCGGAAGTCCGATGGCACGCCCGAATGACGTGTTCGCGATCGCACACTCTCGCGGGACCGTGCGGCCGGCTACCAAATCTCGTGGTGCTCGTGAACGGATGGGAAATCTCGTCGGCGAATGCAGGCATCACGGTAAGTCGCTCCCGCGCACGCGAAAACACATTTTGAGCGCGCGAACACAAAAAAACCTCTGCTCCGTTGCGGAGCGCGGAGTTTTCAGTAACTCCGCGGTCTACGCGGAACGTGGAGATACCAAAAATCCGCTAACTCCGCGAGCGGAGCGGATTTTACGCCCAGGGTTAGTCGTAGGTGCAGAGCAGCAAGGAAATTGCCATCGTTCTCTTCAGCTTTCTTTGATGTAATAGGTTGTCCACTGTCTCCTTGTTCTTGAAGAGCTATACCTTGTTTAGCACAGTGGAGTACTGATTCCACTATTGGCACAAGTTGTTTTCTGTTTTCCAAAATAGTTTTCTTCCAGTTGCTCTTGATCATAGTTGTAACAGCAACAGACTTACCTTCAAAAACATATGAGAAGTTAACTGCTGATTTCATACTTTCATTGTGATACATGGTGGAAGCATTGTCCAAAGCCTCTGGTGTTCGGCATCCTGCTGTGTGCGGATAGCGATGTCTAGTGAAATATAAAAAGGCCCTCAGGTCAATTACGTCATTATTACAAAATCACGGGGAGAAAAAAGAATACTGTACTTTTTTACAATAAACCAACATTAAAAAGCCAAGAAATGCAAGTTAAACATCCAGTACCTCTCTAAATTACCCTAAACTCTAAGCAAGCTAGAGTACCCTGATTTTCTGTACGATTATGATACTACAAACTTACCAAATGTCTAAACTTCAAAGAAATGGCTGGAAATTCTGATAATATGAAAATGTCCAATGCAAATGAGTCCCAAACAATTGTGCAAAACCATCTGGGTATATAATTAGAAGATTACAGTTTCCAATGTTTGACGCAAAGACTTCTGCACTCTATGAATTCAATATATGCTTGCCTACGACCAAATGAAGGAACAGGCCTCAAAAATACTTAGGCCCAGATTTACTAAACTTTTATGCACCGCAACTTAGCAAGGGAACATGCTGCGCTGTATTGCATGAAAGGCAGAGAGCAGAAATGTGCCATATTTACAAAAATATGACACATTTCTGCTGTCACCCTCAACTGGTGCTGCATAGTGCCAATGGAGACATCATGGTGCAATGGTGCCTGCATTGTGAGCAGGATTCTTCTTGTGAAGGAAGGGATACCTGACTGCAGCTCACATGGAAAAAGGAAGTAACAAGGATAAATAAAGATAATTCTCCTTGTTACGCCTGGGTCTGGGAGGTTTACCATTTGGAAGCAGTCCCAGGTTTACTGACCGAAGTAACTGTGGGGTTGTGTCAAAATTCATGGACGGATGTGGTGGAATGCCCTAGCTCCACCCATGGAACGACTTCCGAACGCAGGGTAACTCAAGGCAGCTCTATGCGCTGCCTCGCATTACTTTAGATTTACTAAACCACGCAAAGCCACAAAAGTGGCTTTGTGTGGTTTAGGTAAATCCCAGTTAAGTGGGTAAAATTATGGTAGCGTAAAAGGAAATCAGAATGGATGGCTCCAAGGGTGAAAGGATAGCAGAGTAAATGGAAATCTGATAGGATGGATGCGTTGGTGAAAGGATGGTAGAGTAAATAGATATCTGAGATGGTAGCTAAATGGGTGGGTGTACGGTTGGCAGAGTAAATGGAAATCAGAAAGGATGGATGGTTGGATTGACGGATGAAAGGATAGCAGAGTAAATGGAAACCTGAACTTGTGGATGGATTTTTTATTTTATTTTATTTTATTTGATGAGTTTTATATAGCGCTGGCTAGACCCGGAGGTATCAGAGCGCTTTACATAAGGAACAGCGAGTTGCAAGGAACGATAATTACACATTAGTTGCACAATAATTAAACAGTAAAAAAAAAAAAAACAAGTGTTGCTAGCGAATAGCAAATAAGGGTACATAATGAAAATGAAAACAACTACAGTAGGATGCATTACTAGTAGGTGACGTGAACGGAGAAAACAAAACATCAAAAGGGGCAGAGAAGGTAGGGGGGGAGACAAGAGTCAGAGGCTGAGAAGTGAGAGGAGAGAAGGGGACCTGAGTGGGAGTTAGAGATAAGGCAGTCCAGCAAAAGAGAAATGTTTGAATGTCAGCAGGATGGAGTCCAGTGGAACGAAGGAAAGGACAAAGATCAACAAGATGGCGGATCCGGGTCATGGGAATCGAAGGAAACCATCCCAAAATGGCGGGATACACACAAGTCAAGACCCAAAAAACCAAGAGAGCAGGGTTCCATCGAGTAGGGTCGGAGGGGGGACGCAGCCACAGCACCAAGGGAGGGCAGAGGGCAGTAGGATGTCGGCCGTTTGCGTGCACAGGCACTGTGCCATGGGGGTATCGGTATTGTCGATCAGCACATCGTAGATCAGGGGAAATCTGCCTGGGTTTAAGGGAGCAGACTTGGAGAAGGGGAGGCAGCAGCGTAGTCCAGGCATGCCTCCCAGGCTCAGACGGCAACCAAAAGCCCGGGGGCGTCGCACCGCAGTGCCGCAAAAGCTCACCACCTCTGAACCCCCGTACCTTGCAAAACACTCACGGGACCCAGACATCCCATGGGCGGCGAAGGCAGGCAGGCAGCAGGGCAAGTAGCGGCAATCGAGCCCAGAAAGGCAGGTGGAAGATCAGGGGGGGTGGACCTCTTCCCAGCACCTCAAAAGCCGTCCGGAGAACTCGACCAGGCATCAGCGCCGCTGAGACTGGCTCCGTCGACAGGTGACCAACAACGATTCGTCGGGAGGCAGGGGGAGGGAGGAGACATCAGCGGAGAAACGACGAGACCCATGTCTGATGTCCGGCTGGGTAGGTGATGGCCATGGCGGTGTGCCGGAGCCAATCTCCCCTATAGCCGTCGATGCAGATCCACCGGGCATCGGCCATGTTGCTCAGGCTCCGCCGGCTCGAGCAATGATCCCGATTACATCCGACGCTATAGAGTCCAGAAACGGGAGAAAAGGAGAGACGGAGACCGCTATCCAAGAACGACCACCAGGTGAGCAAAAGGGTCAAGGAGGAAGTGGAAACCAGGGGATTTTGGGCGAAAACGGCGATCCCTAGCCGGGAGCTCCCGGCCGGAGCTCCTCACATGGCGGCCATCTTAGGTAAAAAAATAAATAAAGGATGGATGTGTGGGTGAAAGGATGCCACAGTAAATTGAAATCTGAGAGGATGACTGCACGCTACTCCGGAACTAAATAAGGATTAGTGATGAATTAGTCTAGGGAAATATGAAATTAATTTGAGTGGTGGACATGTAAGTCTGTTATTTGGATTTAAAAGGATAGTGGAGGGATGGAAAAAGGAAGGTTTTGCATTTATATAGCGCTTGCTACCTCTGATGAGGTGTTGAAGTGCTTTTTGGCAGGTAGGACACTACTACGGAACCCAAAAAGGATTAGTGAAAATTGAATTAATTTGAGTGATGAACATCTGAGTCAGTTCATTGGATTGAAAAGGATAATGGGGGATAGAAGAGGGTAGAGTCTAGAAAGTGTTTATTGTGAGATCATAGTAGTAAGATGAGGTTTGGGATGAGTATAAGGAGGTTTGGAGGAGGAAAGAATCTCTAGAAATGGATAAGGGAGATCATAGTAGTAAAATGAGTTTTGGGTCGAGCCAACGGATGGATAGGTGAGGGAAGAATTTAAAAGGGTTGTTTGGGAGTTCATAGTATGAGGGAGGGGGAGGGATGAGCCAAGAGATTAGTGAACCCGTACAAATATGGCATCTTTTTACAATTCTCCATGTCCTAGAACAGTGGTCACAACATTTTTCTATAAGTTGCTGCCAACCAATCAAAGCTTCAAGGCCAGTGGATCCAACTTTAGGCTCAGGGTTCGCAAATGGAGAATGGGAGAAAAGGTTCCGTAGCCAAATCGGATTTATTATTTTTCAAAATTTGGGTCAGCTAAAAGCCCATGAACCTGGGTTCACTGGTCAGCCACAATTAACTGACGGATATCTGTGTGCTGATTGGCACGAGGGCTCAATTTCAGGCCCACAAAAAATACTTTTCTAATGCTAATGTCTTGAAAACTACTGCAAGATTTACACCAAACCAAGCAATAGTACCTTGGGTAAAGTTCTTTCATGCTAAGTATGGTCGAAATCACTTCATCTCTTTTTTTCCCTAGCTGCATCAACTTTTCCTACGGGAATTAAAATGGATGTCTCTTTTTTTAACCTCTACTTGACTAATCTGCACAAAATATCCTGAAAAATCCACAATGAAACACACATTCTGTTGTAATGAATTAAAGAATTTAACCCTATCACCTAGAACAGATTGGCACCAACCTTGGGGCATATCATCAAGGGCTGGCGATATAATTATCGCTGCTTTAGCGTCCGTTTTCGGGCGAAAAGCGGCGATAATTATATCGCATTATTTACAAGGACACGCTAGCGCGTGTTTCCTTGATTCAGCTCCCGTTTTGTTCACGCCTCGCTTTGCATCTCTAATGAGATGCAAAGTAGGCGTTCCCTGCGAAAACAGATTAAAAATGATCGCTAATTGTCCTTCTCCGTATTTACAATACGGCCCAGGACACCCATAGCGATATTTAAACCCGCGCTAACGGCGGTTATCGCCGTTATTGTACGTCTGCATTTTTCCTGACTAACCTATCTGTGACATGGGAGGTGGATTGAGTGGCTAAATCCACATCTCCCTATCAGCAAGGATTCCCCTATCGCTGCAGGATTATCGCTGGATTCCCAGCGATAATCCTGCATTTCGCGGCTATCGCCGGATTTCACATCGCCGTGGAGATAAACGTTGTAAATAACGCAATATCTCGGCGATCTGATCCGGCGATAGTCGGCGTTAAGCTAAATCGCACTTAGCGCGCCCTGCGATCTTTATCGCAGTTCGTTGCTAATATGCCCCCTTGTCCTTTAAAAACAGCTTGAGATCTTACCTGTCTCTGAAACACCTGCTAATCACCTAACTTTGACACCCACTTTTTTCAATTTGTGAAACACTCAACTGAAAGGAAAATATACTGAGTGTGCCTCACTTCATTATATTCTAGACCAAAGACTACTAATAGCAAATCTCAGTTCCATCTGCAAAACTATCACATGCTTTCTTTAAATTATCCATGTATGTTAAATGTACTCGTTTTGTGCTACGGCTATTCCAAATTGCATTGTAAAGCACTCCACCTTCTTTTTTAGGTCCGATCTTACACTATTTACCAGTGCAATTTTCAGCAGGTGAATTATGTGAGCTTATTTCGGAGCAAAAGCAGTTCTTGTTTTAGCAAGGGTTCTGAGTAAATGGGAGAGAACAACCCATTAAATGTACATTTAATGGATGATTAGACTGTTTTTGTGACGATAGGCCTGATCACGGATGACTGTGGCAATATTTCTCTGTATATGCAACAACTTCCTGTTTTTGGATCTTCGGTAGAAAGTACAAGAAATGTCCAGAATGCTTCTTAGTCCCATCTCAGTTTGAAAAAGATCACACAAAACACACTACTTTTTTTTTAAGCATTGAACTGCTGAGCTGGCAAAAAGATTGTTCTAACTGGTTGATTTGCATGCCATAGCTTAATTAGTAATATAATATGTGCCAGGGCCCTCGTCAGGAAGCCACTGCAGCTTGCACCACCCACTGCCCCTGCCAGCGCTGCCAATGACAGTACCAACAGAACTACTGACCTGCACACTTCTACAAGTGTGATAATTCAGGCTATGTCATGCTCCCAGAAATATACGAATGGCTTGGGCAGCAAGTGTTAGTGATTTTATTGTATATTTAATTAATAAACAACTGTTGTTCTAATCTCTAAATTGAACAAACAACACCACCATGCTGCAGATTCCTATCAGTATCAGTAAACCACTAGCTCAAATTAATCATTGCATGGATCTCAAAACTATGCAAGACGAACCACAAATCAAATTTAATGAGAATTTAACAGGTGCATCTAGAATACAGGTTCGACTGAAACTTCAAGCGTTATCCTTTCTGTCAGGACACTGGCCCATGCTGTCTTACATGAGCATTGAAGCTTGCTGCCTGCAGGAAAAAGGTGAACTTGTAGTAGAAACACTAACATTCTGAGCTACTTACTGTGATGAAAGAATGAAGCCTGGTGATCTCTCTAACACAAACATCTCTGCAGTGGTCAAATTAGGTCTCTGAGCTACTTTAGAGGCAGTGTAATCTACCACCAAATGAATGCATCTGCTGCATAAAGAGCATCGCCCATCATATTGACGTTAGGAGGTATGACCTACAAATTTTAGCTCCAGCGGTATAATGGTAATAAACTAACAAGTCAACGTCTGAGTAACCAAGATGGTGTTTTCAAAATACCTCCCAATCTACACACCGCCTGCTTGACATACAGCTGGATACACTGCATTACCTGCAGTAAAATCTCACATTCGAAGAGCCAATCAACATACTTTGGACGTGCTTAAAAAAAGTGTGTGTCTGGCCTCAAATCAATAATCTGAAACTTATTGAAACTGAAGAGCAGCTTCTAGCTGAAGCTTCTTGACACCCACAATTAAAATTACTGAGAGGTGTCTGCATCTATTAAGGGCTGAAAAATTCATCACAACCTCTTTACCCCTGGCACCCAAAAACCCATACCCTCCCTGATCCCTACAATTAACCCCCCTGGCACCCCAAAAACCATACCCACCCTGATCCCTAAAATTACCCCCCTGGGACCCCAAAATCCATACCCACCCTGATCCCAAAAATTATCCCCCTGGCACCCCAAGACCCATACCCTCCCTAATCCCTAAAATTACCCCCCTGGCACCCCAAAACCCATACCCACCCTGAACCCTAAAATTACTCTTGCACCCCGAAACCCATACCCGCCCTGATCCCTAAAATTACCCTCCTGGCACCCCAAAACCCATGGCCTCCCTGATCCCTGAAATTACCCCCCTGGCACCCCGGAACCCTAAAAGTTTCCCCTGGGACCCCAAAACCCATACCTGCCCTGAACCCTAAAATTACCCCTGACACCCCAAAACCCATACCCGCCTTGAACCCTATAATTACCCCAGGCACCCCAAAACCCATACCCTCCCTGAACCCTAAAATCAACCCCTGGCACACCAATACCCATACCCGCCCTGAACCCTAAAATTACCCCTGGCACCCCAAAACCCATACCCGCCCTGAACCCTAAAATTACACCCTGGCACCCCAAAACCCATACCCTCCCTAATCCCTAAAATTACCCCCCTGGCACCCCAAAACCTAAACCTGCCGTAAACCCTAAAATTACCCCTGGCATCCCAAAACCCATACCCTCCCTGATCTAAAAAATTACCCCCCTGGCACCCCAAAACCCATACCTGCCCTGAACACTAAAATTACCTCCCTGGCACCCCAAAACCCATACCCACCCTGAACCCTAAAATTACCCCCCTGGCACCCCCAAAACCCATACCCACCCTGACCCTAAAATTACCCCCTGGCACACCAAAACCCATACCCACCCTGAACCCTAAAATTACCCCCTGGCACCCAAAACCCATACCCACCCAGAACCCTAAAAGTACGCCCTGGCACCCCAAATCCTATACCCACCCTGAACCCTAAAATTACCCCCTGGCACCTTAAAGACCATACCCACCCTGAACCCTAAAATTACCCCCTGGCACCCCAAAAACTGAACACTACAAGCTTACACTACACTTGCATATTTGGAAGGGACTGTCCTCCTTGACGTACCTCTTTTCCATGTATGTAAGTCTAGAACACCGTTCACTTAGAGTAACCTAGATATGCACCCAGTAGGTAATGCTTATGCTCAAAATGGACCGCCAGATCAACTCTGTCTCATCTTCCTGCTTCCACACCCTCCGCCTCCTTCGTAAGACCTTCAAATGGATCCCCCTCGAACACAGAAAGACCGTCACTCACGCCCCTGGTCACCAGCAGACTCGACTACGGCAACGCACTCTATGCCGGAATAAACAAAAACCTCACCCGCAAGCTACAGAACATCCAGAACGCCGCCGCAAGACTGTTCCTCAACCTGCCAAAACACTGCCACATCTCCCAGCACCTGCGCACACTCCACTGGCTCCCTGTCGAGGCGAGAATCACCTTCAAGATGCTCACCCACGCACACAAGGCCCTCCACGGCACCGGACCAGCATACCTGAACAGCCGACTCAAATTCCACGCACCCCAAAGGACCCTACGATCAGCCCAGCTCGCCTACGCCGTGGTCCCCCACACCAGAAAGACCAGATCAGGAGGCCGCTCCTTCTCCTTCCTCGCGGCCAAAGCATGGAACGCCTTCCGCTCCACCTCAGACAGACAACATCGCTCCCCATCTTCGCAAGAAACCTCAAAACCTGGCTCTTTGACAGACCCCCTCCTTGATGGATGGAACCTGCACCCCCCCCCACCCCTAGCGCCTTGAGACCCTTACGGGTGAATAGTCGCGCTTTAACAAACCCCTGATTGATTGATTGAGAATGCATTAACCCCTTCGGTGCGCGTGACGAGCTCAGCTCGTCATGCTGCGCGGTAGCGCTGTGCGCATGACGAGCTGAGCTCGTCACGACCGCACCCGCGATCGGAATGTCCAGCACACGAGCGGAATTCCGATCGTGGTCAAGGGATTAAAGTTACTGGAACTTACTTAAAAAAGTGCTGCCTGCTCTTCAGATAGTATTCTCTGGAGTCAGGCTGATCAGCAGCACTGTCATCCTGGCATCCAGCCCTTCCCGAAGGTCTCACTGTGTAGACAGATGAAGGGTCAAATGTCTCCTGTTTTCTCCTTGCCTGGGCCTCCTCTGCTTCTTCGTCAGTATGCAATAAGAGACAGATCCATGGCACTGTTCACCATTTAACTGGTGAGCAGCACCATGGATGTCTATTCCATACAAGACAGCAGGGGGAAAGGAATGGCCAGTGCAGGTGACGCTTTTCCTTTGTAAAGGAATTCCTGTTGGCGTCATAGCCCAGGGTTTGCTGTCTGTGCACTTGTATGGAATACACATCCACCTAAACTAGTTACCTCTGCTACCTCTTCCTGTATGGGATATGGCAGATACAGAAGACAGACTATCTGAGAGTGTTTTAAAAGAAATCTATTTTGCGAATTCTTTTTTAAACAATGTTGTAGTACATGCCCATAACAAAGTCTGTATGCATAGACATATATATATATATCTATTTCTAGCTCAGCGTGGATGGCGCTGTGCTAATCCAATGCTTATAAACTTTGCTAGAATAACAGACAATTGAGGTGAGTAGATTTACAGTGTCACTGGTGCTGTAGGGTGCAGAATATAGGAGCTGCTCTCCAAACGTGAGAACTACCCAAAGTTCTCTGCTTCTTTTGTGCATAATTTATGCGGCACTCTAAACCTGAAATGGTATTGTTATGACTTATACTGGGTGTTCATAGCAAAACCAAAGGGGATGGGGTGGCGGAGTGAGCTAAAGAATGATGATGGATTAAACCCAGATCAGTTGACTGGGGGTGAGTGCTTGCAATGTTCAACACTCCGTCCATCATCCCCTTTGGTTTTGCTTTGTTCGCCCTAAGTTGGCAGGGTATGCCCAGACGTGGGTCCCTTGCTCACTTTGCCACTGGATTCAAGATAGCCTGGCTGATGAGGGCTGTGAGCCCGAAACCGGTCCCAGGATGCTTGTTTCCGGTCCAGGGAAGACATGTCTTGGCAGTTCGGGCTGGACTGTTCCCATGAGGCACAGGGTCAGACTGATTTGCATATGGCCGTGTCTGAACTGGGGTGGTGGAGTGAGCTAAAGAATGATGATGGATTAAACCCAGATCAGTTGACTGGGGGTGAGTGCTTGCAATGTTCAACACTCCGTCCATCATCCCCTTTGGTTTTGCTTTGTTCGCCCTAAGTTGGCAGGGTATGCCCAGACGTGGGTCCCTTGCTCACTTTGCCACTGGATTCAAGATAGCCTGGCTGATGAGGGCTGTGAGCCCGAAACCGGTCCCAGGATGCTTGTTTCCGGTCCAGGGAAGACATGGCTTGGCAGTTCGGGCTGGACTGTTCCCATGAGGCACAGGGTCAGACTGATTTGCATATAGCCATGTCTGAACTGGGGTGGCGGAGTGAGCTAAAGAATGATGATGGATTAAACCCAGATCAGTTGACTGGGGTGAGTGCTTGCAATGTTCACTCCGTCCATCATCCCCTTTGGTTTTGCTTTGTTCGCCCTTAGTTGGCAGGGTATGCCCAGGCGTGGGTCCCTTGCTCACTTTGCCACTGGATTCAAGATAGCCTGGCTGATGAGGGCTGTGAGCCCAAAACCGGTCCCAGGATGCTTGTTTCCGGTCCGGGGAAGACATGGCTTGGCAGTTCGGGCTGGACTGTTCCCATGAGGCACAGGGTCAGACTGATTTGCATATAGCCATGTCTGAACTGGGGTGGCGGAGTGAGCTAAAGAATGATGATGGATTAAACCCAGATCAGTTGACTGGGGGTGAGTGCTTGCAATGTTCAACACTCCGTCCAGCATCCCCTTTGGTTATACTGGGTGTTCCCTTGTGTCAGGACAAAGCTAAACCTCTGTAAAGAGCTAAAATGACAGTGAGCTGCTCTCCACCTAAACTTAGGAACTACCCAGAGTTCTCTGCTACTTTTTTGAATGCAGGTAGCTATTTGCTGATGAAAAGCTGCCTTGCGGTTTGGGCGAGGGGCAAAGGAGACTGATTATATGAACTAATATGTGGAGCTGCAGATTGAAGGAGGAGATAGCCCATTTAGGGCAGAGGCGCATGAAAAAACTTTGATAATACATGCAAGATGGCGCCCGGAATAGCATAGTGCATCACTAACTCTCCTCTCTTCTCTCTAGACCGGAACTGACACGGTGATTGAACACCATATAAAAGAGAGTCTGCAGGAAACACGTCTTGTATCTGTACGAGCATTGAAAAAGGCAACCGCCGAAACGCGTCTGCTCTTGGAATAAAATTCATGAATCCTGAAACCCCGCGAGTGCTCATCTTTCCTTTGGAAGTCGGAGCGTACATATTATGAGAGTTCCACCCTCTCATGCGGTAGCACCCGCCCAGGAAAGAGTTCTATAAGTGCTTGGTGGAACTTGGAGCTGTTTTATGTAAAGACACTGTCAGAACCACCGCAAGAGTGCATGGAGGCACGGAGGTCCCCGTCGATGAAGTTCGGAGATTATTCAAATCTCGGGGAAAGGTAATTGGACCAATCCCTGCGGGTAGCTATTTGCTGATGAAAAGCTGCCTTGCGGTTTGGGCGAGGGGCAAAGGAGACTGATAATATGAACTAATACGTGGAGCTGCAGATTGAAGGAGGAGATAGCCCATTTAGGGCAGAGGCACATGAAAAAACTTTGATAACACTTGCAAGATGGCACCCGGAATAGCATAGTGCCTCACTAACTCTCCTATCTACTCTCTAGACCGGAACTGACACGGTGATTGAACACCATATAAAAGAGAGTCTGCAGGAAACACGTCTTGTATCTGTACGAGCATTGAAAAAGGCAACCGCCGAAACGCGTCTGCTCTTGGAATAAAATTCATGAATCCAGAAACCCCGCGAGTGCTCATCTTTCCTTTGGAAGTCAGAGCGTACATATTATGAGAGTTCCACCCTCTCCTGCGGTAGCACCCGACCAGGAAGAGTTCTATAAGCGCTTGGTGGAACTTGGAGCTGTTTTATGTAAAGACACCGTCAGAACCGCCGCAAGAGTGCATGGAGGCTATTTGCTGATGAAAAGCTGCCTTGCGGTTTGGGCGAGGGGAAAAGAAGACTGATAATATGAACTAATATGTGGAGCTGCAGATTGAAGGAGGAGATAGCCCATTTAGGGCAGAGGCGCATAAAAAAACTTTGATAATACATGCAAGATGGCGCCCGGAATAGCATAGTGCATCACTAACTCTCCTCTCTTCTCTCTAGACCGGAACTGACATGGTGATTGAACACCATATAAAAGAGAGTCTGCAGGAAACACGTCTTGTATCTGTACAAGCATTGAAAAAGGCAACCGCCGAAACGCGTCTGCTCTTGGAATAAAATTCATGAATCCTGAAACCCCGCGAGTGCTCATCTTTCCTTTGGAAGTCGGAGCGTACATATATATATAGAGACTCTATAGATACATTCAATGAAATAATTACTGCAGAAATAAGAAATTAAATTTCAAAATACATACCAATCAGAAAAATCGTAGCATTAATCAGATCAAATATCAGCAAATGATCAAAAGAACTGCGTGACAATGACTCAGTGGTAGTGCAAAACTCAGACAAAGGGGGCAACGTGGTCATCTGGCCGAAGGATCAATATATGGAGGAAGCTTTGAGGCAGTTGGGAGACCAAAACTGCTCAAGACGGGTCACAAAAACAGCACAAAGCGAATTATTTACTAAATTACTAGCTTGGAAAAGTATGGGATTAATCAACCAAGATGAACTGAAGTTTTTAAAAAATGATTACCCAGTATTACCTGTGATATATTTTATCCCAAAAATTCACAAGGACAAACTACGACCACCAGGCAGACCTATTATTTCTGCAATACAAAGCCTAAATGAGAATGTTTCTGTATACATTGATTCGTTTTTACAAGAACTTGTAAAGAGTTTACCATCATATATACAGGACACCACGGATTTTTTAAAACTGATGAAAGATGTCGAGTGGCAAAAAGATTACTTATTAATATCAATGGATGTGTGTAACTTATACACATCGATACATCATCAAGACGGTATAAGAGCACTTGAACATTTCTTAGGCATGAGACCGATAGAATTCCACTCCCATAACAAGATGTTGATAGATCTAACGAAATTTGTCTTGAATAATAATTATTTTTTATTCCAGCAACAGATTTACCACCAAGTGAGAGGCGTAGCCAGGGGTACGAGTTTTTCACCTAGCTCGCCTGTCTTCATATGGGATGGTGGGAGGAAATGGTCGTAAAATCAAAATATGCAGATGTATTGGCAAAAAATGTGGTAAAGTGGGTTTGTTTTATAGATGACCTATTTGTGATATGGCAAGGTGACAAACGAGGTGCAGAGGAATTTATTAATATGCTAAACAACAATGATATAAATGTTCAGCTCACGTACGAAATCAGTGATACATCTATTTGCTTCCTAGATGTAGAGGTATATGTATTTAACAACAGAGTGGAAACAAAACTGCACCGAAAAATTACGGATGGCAATACCATCCTACATTCCAACAGCTTTCACCCTAAACATACAATCCATAGTATACCATACAGTGAAATGTGGAGAATACTGCGTATCTGCAGTAGGGAAGTAGACCTAGTAAGAGCACAGGAAGAATGTAAATCCCGCTTCCTGGCCAGAGGTTACTCAGAACGTACTGTGGATGAGGCCATCCGTAAAACTAGAGCCCAACCACGTGAGGACTTATTGTCCAAACCATCGGCTGGCAAAACCAAGCAAACATCAAGCACAATAACCACTGCAAGTAGCCCCAGACTAATTCTCACCTATAATAAGCAAAGAGACAGCATACGAAAGATGGTAAAAAAAATTGGCATTTAGTACAAAGTGATCCTATTATAGGGATGAAAATGCCATCAACTCCCTCTATAACATATAGAAGAGCTTTAAACACAGGAGATTTCTTAGTTAGCAGCAGTCCAGAAATAAAAAAGAATACCAATTGGCTGTCCAACCGCAAAGGTTTTGTGAGATGCCTGTCGTGTAAAGCATGTAAATATGGGGAAAGCAAAACTTCTTATCAAACAGCATTCAAGGATAGTCCTACTACAATAGAAACGTTTTTAACATGTAAGACAGAGTTCGCCGTGTATGTGCTCGAGTGCTCTTGTGAACTGCGGTATGTGGGAAGCACAAAATTGCAGGTCCACAAGAGAATACTCCAGCACATACGGGCCATAACTAACAATGATACTACGTATCCAGTGGCCCGCCATTTCAGAGAGGTCCATGCAAACAATCTAGACCATCTGAAATATTATGTGATAAATGGCGTTCCCCCATTAAGATGAGGAGGGAACAGAGATGCTATACTAAGGCGACTAGAAACTAGGCATATCCTAGAAATAGATAGCAAAAGCCCACATGGGTTAAATACTACAGAAGATTTGCACACATGGCTCTAATGATAGGTTTCATAATTATTCTGGTTTCAAATATATAAAACAAACAGAGAACTAGTATCACATGGTTTTAATAAGCTGAATCTCTTACTCCTATTAAAACCTTTTTCTTGTTTTATTGATTTTTGTGACATGGGCTCATGTCACAATAAAAACATTTTGCACTAGCACTTTATAGGTGTGATTCATACTCTGGAAGTATGAGAAAAATGGAACATTTGTTTACAAATTGCACTGTAAATTGCACTTTATAATGAATATGGACATGTTGACATCTACTGCGAGCATTTTCAAAGGCTGATCAGGTTGGGTTAAAATGATGCGAATGATAAGACCAAGTGAGGCAATAACTGAGACATGATAGTAAGAAATGCTTTGTTTAGGTGCAAATGAATGAAATGTATTTATACAGCCATAAAAGAACTGCGTATTTTGCACATAATTTAAATGTCATGATCTTAACAGTTTTTAGTATATTCATATTTATATAAAAAGTTGTTTTAGATAAGTATTTATACAGAAACAAAAGAAATTATGCACATGGTTTTAAACAGCAAGCATCAGACCTAAGAGTGAAATCAAAAAGGAAAACTATGACCTCTGTGCCTTTTTCAACTAAATGTATTTAAACAGTGAAATGGTGTAGGGTTATACATAGGTCTTGTTTCTTTTTAAATATTCGTGGATATTTATAAACATTTTAAATATTTATGAATCAGCCAAATAAGCTACTGTGGAACTGTTCAATGTAATGATGGAATTTAGACGGGTAGTCTTTTGTCCATATTCATGAATTAACTATGCACCTATCACTTTAAAAATGGGGAGAAAAAAATGCAGCATGTCATGTGATCAAGGCCCCTGGTGGGATGAAACGCGTCATGGCGGCACAGCACGAAAAATAAATAAGTAATTGCACTGAATAAGAGGAGTCCGTGCCTTTTTTGATTCCTAGTTGTGGAGAATCTAGAGAAAAGGAGTATTGGATATATATATATATATATATATATATATTCACTGAAAAACCATAGGTTTTAGGGACAGTTATAGTTACTTGGACATTGCACTCGTACAAAACCCGTGAAATTCCCCCGTTATAGTTAGTTCAGCTAACTATAACTCGCGCCCGCAATGCACTGCTGATGACGTCACATATTACATCACTCATGACATGGTCAGTGACATCACTGATGACATCACTGATGACATCTCAAATGACATCACTGATGACATCATCCAGTGACTGTGTGTTTCTGTAAAGTTTAAATATTTTTAATATATATAGGAAAAGACGTATTGAAGAATGAGTGGGTGTGTAAGTGTCTGTATGGATGATTTAGTAGGTGCGTGACTGACTCTATAAGTGTGTGATTTAACGTATCTTACTGAATGCATGGGTTAGTGACTAAACTGGGTGAATGTCTGTATCCGTCTGTCTGTTGCTGTGTAAGTGGCTGCATGTGTTTGTGAATAGCTAAATGAGTGTCTATATGAGTTATTGAATGCTTGTCTGAGTATCTGTATGGGTGCCTGAGTGTTTGTGTGGGAGGGGTGTGTGCAACTCTGTGCATAGATGTGTGAGTGGGTGATTCACTGGGTGGATGGTTTCAAGAGTGCATCTGTGATAGACTGTATGGGTGGGTAAGTGTGTGTAAGAGTGTGTTAGTGAGTGAATGTATGTCCCAGTGGTACATGTGTGAGTAACTACATATGTGAAAGGCAGTATATATGTGTGTTGGAGTATATAAATAGCTATAAGCAAGAGTGAGTGATTGTGATAGTGGCTGTATGGATGAGTGTGTGCTTGTATCAGTGATTGTATAAGAGCGTAACAATGTGCTACTATTTGTATGAGTAAGTGAGCTGGTGTGTGTATAACTGTATAGGTGAGTAAATGGCAGTGTGTTTAATTATTTTCATGACTGACTAGGTGTCTGAGTATCTCTATGGATGAGTGGCGTTGTTTGAGTGTCTATATAGGAGTAAGAGTGCATATGATAGTCCTGTACTGAGTGACCGTAAGTATGAGTGACTGTACGGGTGAGTGAGTGGATGTGTGTGTGTAGACCTAAGAATCAGTGAGTGGGTATGTAGTTATTGGTGTTGGAGTGTCTATGGTTTTGCGAATGGCAGTCTGTAATTTAGAGTGGGTGTATCAAAGATTATATTAGGGTGTGAGGAGGTGCATCAGTTTATCACGTGGATGATGTCATCAGTGATGTCATTTGAGATGTCATCAGTGATGTCATCAGTGATGTCACTGACCATGTCATGAGTGATGTAATATGTGACATCATCAGCAGTGCATTGCGGGGCGCGAGTTATAGTTAGCTGAACTAACTATAACGGGGGAATTTCACGGGTTTTGTACGAGTGCAATGTCCAAGTAACTATAACTGTCCCTAAAACCTATGGTTTTTTCAGTGAATTTCAAAGGTTTTTAAATGCTAATTTGTAACTATAACGTGTCTGAAACCTATGGTTTTTCAGTGAATTTCAAAGGTTTTTAAATGCTAATTTGTAACTATAACGTGTCTGAAACCTATGGTTTTTCAGTGAATTTCAAAGGTTTTTAAATGCTAATTTGTAACTATAACGTGTCTGAAACCTATGGTTTTTTCAGTGAATTTCAAAGGTTTTGTAAATGACAATTTTTAAATGTATTAATTGTTATATTAATTTTTTTCATACTGATTTACTACATTTTTAGAAACAATTTTTTTTACAGATTTTATTTTTTAAATTACATTGTAATTACATTATACATTACATTACAAAAAATACTTTCTCAGAATGAATTACTTTAGTTTAAATACTTTGCACATAGGCAATAGACTTTTAAGTACAGTAGTTACAGTTGTTGCAATGGGCAACACATTTTCAAACACAATAAAACATTCAGCTCAATGTGAATTTCTAGTTAAATGCAATTAGTTACTTTATGGATTACTTTTCTAACCACAGGACTGGATCCTAGATTCAGTCCTGGTACATCTCCTGTAAACAGTTGAGTAAAAGCGTTTTGGTTACAGTCGTGATTTTTAAGGAATATTATTGTATTTTAAAAGTTGACACTTAGAAACTTTTTCTCATAGAATCACCAATGTTATCCTATGGAAGGAAATTCACTTAGCAGGTAAAAACTGTTATCGTTACTTTTTCTTACTCAGTGTTGGATCCTGGAACAAGCACTGGTGCATCTCCTGTAAACAGTTGAAAGAATGCGTTTAAGTCATACAAGTGATTTTTAAGGAATATTTGTAGTTTGTAAAAATCAACACTTTGAAACTTTTTTGCTGAAAACCAGACAATGGATTCCTATGGAAGAAAATATAAGTTACTGGTAAGTACGGTTAAAATTACTTTTCAGGATTAGTACTGGGCTGAAAGATGCAGCACTGAGGTCTCTCCTGATAACAGGTGAGTAAATCGGAATTCGTATTTCGGCTGATTTTAGAGGAATATTTTAAAGTTCCAAAACTCCACACTTAGAAGAATTTCCAAGTGAAACCAGTCAATGTTAGCCTATGGAAGGAAATTCAAGTTACTGGTAAGTACGGTTAAAATTTCTTTTCAGGACCAGTACTGGGCTGAAAGATACAGCACTGAGGTCTCTCCTTATAACAGGTGAGTAAATCGGAATTCGTATTTCGGCTGATTTTAGAGGAATATTTGTATGTTTCAAAAATCAACACTTAGAAACTTTTTCAGCAAAAAGCAGGCAATGATATCCTATGGAAGGAAATTCAAGTTACTGGTAAGTACGGTTAAAATTACTTTTGAGGATCAGTACTGGGCTGAAAGATGCAGCACTGAGGTCTCTCCTGATAACAGGTGAGTAAATCGGAATTCGTATTTCGGCTGATTTTAGAGGAATATTTTAAAGTTCCAAAACTCCACACTTAGAAGAATTTCCAAGTGAAACCAGTCAATGTTAGCCTATGAAGGAAATTCAAGTTACCGGTAAGTACGGTTAAAATTACTTTTCAGGACCAGTACTGGGCTGAAAGATGCAGCACTGAGGTCTCTCCTGATAACAGGTGAGTAAATCGGAATTCGTATTTCGGCTGATTGTAGAGGAATATTTTAAAGTTCCAAAACTCCACACTTAGAAGAATTTCCAAGTGAAACCAGTCAATGTTAGCCTATGGAAGGAAATTCAAGTTACTGGTAAGTACGGTTAAAATTACTTTTCAGGACCAGTACTAGGCTGAAAGATACAGCACTGAGGTCTCTCCTGATAACAGGTGAGTAAATCGGAATTCGTATTTCGGATGATTTTAGAAGAATATTTGCACAATGGTGAAGGGAGGGGCGGGGCCTGAGGTGACATCTGTGCAAACGCGCCCCGTGGCGCGTTTTAAGTTGGGGATTAAGTCCCCTTGAATCCTGAGGGTCCCTAGGGGCCAACTAGCCCACCAGGAACCTCCAATATGCGCCAGGGGCTGCGTTGCAGAGACGTGTAGAGAGGCCACACCCCTTTTACACCTCTCTGCAACGCAGCTCTGTGGCGCTTTCTGGATGTACCTGTTGGGCTAGTTGGCCCCAGGGACCCTCAGGATTGAAGAGGATTTAATTCCCATCTTAAAACGCGCCACGGGGCCTGTTTGCACACATGTCACCTGAAGCCCCGCCCCTCCCTTCACCACTGTGCAAACGCGCCCGTGGCGCGTTTTAAGCTGGGGATTAAGTCCCCTTGAATCCTGAGGGTCCCGGGGTCCAACTAGCCCACCATATACCTCCAAAAGCGCCACAGAGCTGCGTTGCAGAGAGGTGTAAAGGGGTGTGGCCTCTCTACACGTCTCTGCAACGCAGCCCCTGGCGCATATTGGAGGTTCCTGGTGGGCTAGTTGGCCCCCAGGGACCCCCAGTATTCAAGGGAATTCGTTCCCCCTCTGCAAACGCGCCAGGGCGCGTTTGCAGAGTGGTGAAGGAAGGGGGTGGGGCCTGCGGGCCCGATCGTTTTTTGTTTGTTTTTGTCCCCTGAAGGGGGCTGTGTAGCCCCCTTCCTTTTTCCTGTTTTTGGGCCCTGGGGACCCCATCCCCCAGGGCCTTACCCCTTTTTAATTTAATTTAAAAAAAAAAACGGGGAAGGGGCCGCGTGGCCCCCTTCCCTGGGCCTGTATTGGCCCGGGGACCCCATCCCCGGGGCATGGCCTTTTTTATTTTTTTGGGAGGGGGCTGCGTGGCCCCCTCCTCAGGCCATTTAAGGTCCCGGGGACCCCATCGCCCGGGGCCGGCCTTTCCATTTTTTTTTCTTTTTTGGGGAGGGGGCGCGTGGCCCCACTCCTGGGCCACTACTTGCCCGGGGACCCCATCCCCGGGGCTGGCTCTCTCCGTTGGGGACTGTGGGGGTCCCCAATCCCCCACAGTCCCGCCGGCTCCCACGTCCCTTGGGAGCCGGCATTGCTGTTCCACATGGGGAGCAGCTGACATGCTGCTCCCCATGTGGAAAAGCAATGTGCTTTGGATATTGGAAGAGAGGCAGGTTTCCTGCTCTCTCTTCCAATATCCAAAGCAGTTTGCTATGGCAGGACGGGAGCCGCGAGGCTCCCGTCCTGCCATAGCAAACTACAGTGTCCCGGGGTAGGCACCCGGGACACTGCAGGAGCCGGCCCTGGGGGTGGCGGTCCCCAGGGCCATCAAGGGCTCCAGGAGGGGGCCGCGCGGCCCCCTCCCTACATCAGCACAGCCCCGGGAGGTGGTGGTCCCCGGGGCTCTGGGGTCCAAACGGACCCCATTTTTAATTGTTAGTGCCCGGGGAGGTGGCGGTCCCGGGCGTGTGGGGGCTGGAGCCCCCACACAGGTTGTTCAATTCATTAAAAAGCCCCGGTGAGGTGGTGGTCCCGGGGCTGCGGGAGGGCTCAGAGCCCTCCCGCACCATTCATAAAAAGCCCCGGGGGTGGCGGTCCCGGGGCTTGGGGGCCCTTTGAGGCCCCCACACATAAAATTAAACCCCCACCATGCCCCCGGGACTTGGGCCACCCGGGGGCAAAATACAATCGAGCGCGGAGACAGTGCTTCGATTTTTCGGCAGGATTCGCGCACCCTGAGCGCATCCTGCCGATTTTTAAAAACATTTTTTTTTTTTGCCCAGGGGTCCTTGTGGGACCCCTGAGCAAGCCTAGGGGTCAGGGTGTTTCTACCCTGCCCCCTTTGTGCGCTTTGCGCACTTGTTTCTGTCCTCGGTTCTACCGAGGGACAAAATAACTGCCAACATTTCCTGAATCGGAATGTTGACAGCCAGCTGACAACCAATTAACATGCAGCGCGTGATCGGGAGGGTGCAGCGGACCCTACTCGGCCATAGATATCACTATCTTTTTACTTTTGATTTTCTCAGCAACTACTGAACGGATTTACACCATTTAACAAAAGGGTTCTTTCTGAACCAAGAACTACCTCTTTGCCAAATTTGGTGTAATTCCGTTCAGCAGTTCAAGCTGTAGCCGTGTCTAAAGTTTCCTATGGACAAATGCATGGGGAAAACGCGTTTTGGGACCCCCTTTTTCTCGGCCCCCGCTTGACGAATCCCCGAGACTTTCAGGGTAGGAGCGGACCGGAGCGGGCCACAAAGTTTGAAAATTTCGCGAAGATACGTCAACCGGCAAGAGAGTTATTTCAAATAGAATGTCGCGGATTTCCTATGGATAATAGGTTGTAACTATAACTATCTACTGGCGACCGCCAGTAGATAATATATATATATATATATATATATATATATATATATATATATATATATATATATATATATATATATATATTCACTGAAAAAACCATAGGTTTTAGGGACAGTTATAGTTAGTTGGACATTTCACTCGTACAAAACCATAGAAATTCCCCCGTTATAGTTAGTTCAGCTAACTATAACTCGCGCCCCATAATGCACTGCTGATGACGTCACATATTACATCACTCATGACATGGTCAGTGACATCACTGATGACATCACTGATGACATCTCAAATGAAATCACTGATGACATCATCCAGTGACTGTGTGTTTCTGTAAAGTTTAAATATGTTTAATATATATAGGGAAAGGCGTATTGAAGAATGAGTGGGTGTTTAAGTGTCTGAATGGATGATTTAGTACGTGCGTGACTGACTCTACAAGTGAGTGATTAAACGTATCTTACTGAATGCATGGGTTAGTGACTAAACTGTGTGAATGTCTGTATCCGTCTGTTTGTTGGTGTGTAAGTGGATGCATGGATTTGCGAATAGCTACATGAGTGTCTATATGGGTTATTGATTGGTTCTCTGAGTATCTGTATGGCTGCCTGAGTGTTTGTGTGGGTGGGGTGTGTGTGACTCTGTACATAGATGTGTGAGTGGGTGATTCACTGGGTGCATGATTTCAAGAGTGCATCTGTGATGGACTGCTTGGGTGGGTGAGTGTGTGTATGGGTGTGTTAGTGAGTGAATGTATATCTCAGTGGTACATGTGCGAGTAACTACATATGTAAAAGGCAGTATATATGTGTGTTAGAGTATTTAAATGGCTATAAGTGAGAGTGTGTGATTGTGAGAGTGGCTGTATGGATGCGTGTGTGCTTGTATCAGTTATTGTATAAGAGCGTAAGAATGTGCTAGTATTTGTATGAGTAAGTGAGCTGGTGTGTGTATAACTGTATAGGTGAGTAAATGGGTGTGTGATTAATTTTTGCATGACTGACTAGGTGTGTGAGTACCTCTATGGATGAGTGGCGGTGTGTGAGTGTTTATATAGGTGTATGAGTGCATATGATAGTCCTGTACTGAGTGACTGTAAGTATGAGTGACTGTACGGGTGAGTGAGTAGATGTGTGTGTGTAGACCTAAGAATCAGTGAGTGGGTATGTAGTTATTGGTATTGGAGTGTGTATGGTTTTGAGAATGGCAGTCTGTAATTTAGAGTGGGTGTATCAAAAGCTATATTAGGGTGTGAGAAGATGCATGAAATTATCACATGGATGATGTCATCAGTGATGTCATTTGAGATGTCATCAGTGATGTCATCAGTGATGTCACTGACCATGTCATGAGTGATGTAATATGTGGCGTCATCAGCAGTGCATTGCGGGACGCGAGTTATAGTTAGCTGAACTAACTATAACGAGGGAATTTCTATGGTTTTGTACGAGTGAAATGTCCAACTAACTATAACTGTCCCTAAAACCTATGGTTTTTTCAGTGAATTTCAAAGGTTTTTAAATGCTAATTTCTAACTATAACGTGTCTGAAACCTATGGTTTTCAGTGAATTTCAAAGGTTTTTAAATGCTAATTTCTAACTATAACGTGCCTGAAACCTATGATTTTTAAGTGAATTTCAAAGGTTTTTAAATGCTAGTTTCTAACTATGCCTACAGAGGTAGGACATGTGAAGAAAGAAGAAAAAACGCGCAGAAAGAAGCAAAAGAAATGCAGAAAGAAGCAACAGAAGTCCACAAAGACGAAGAAAAGTGCAGGAAGAAGCAAAAGATGTGCAGAAAGAACCAACAGAGGAGCAGAAAGAGGCCATGTTGCAAAATCATCCTGTGCCCACAACTTTTTCAGACGGGTACTGGTGGTAACTGACTCTGACTAACCAGAGT